>JABUQX010013853.1:62500-67500 GCA_015478945.1 Trachelipus rathkii
AAGGGTTTATTCTCCACAGAAAGTATAACCCTCTTCAGCATAGTAGGGATGTCATGAAGTATATCCAGCTCACCAAACCTTTTACGAATATGTTTTCGCTGCCATTGTGATCGCTCGAGAAAAAACGTA
Source organism: Trachelipus rathkii (assembly GCA_015478945.1). Lineage (NCBI taxonomy): Eukaryota > Metazoa > Arthropoda > Malacostraca > Isopoda > Trachelipodidae > Trachelipus > Trachelipus rathkii. Next base: position 62,630 of record JABUQX010013853.1, read on the forward strand.
TCACGGTCTCGCAGGTTTACACTTGCTTTTGATCTTAAAGATATTATTACTTTATCTTCATTGGTTCGCATATCAGTTTTGTATATCAAATCCTTACACATAATACTCATATCAAAGAGGTCGTTTAAATGACTGAAAATAGCAGGTACTGATTTAAAATAAGACCGTCGCAGAGCAAATTCTTCAATGAAGTATTCTTTTGTAGCAAATGTAGCCGTATTCAGCTTTTTGGCAATTGTAGTCCTTTTCAGAAAACGGGTACCTTCCACTTGTAATATAGTTTCAACACATTCTACACTTCTGTACACTGTCATCCAGAATAGATCCGGTGGTAAATTTTCTATGTCCGTATTTAATATCATTTCACATAATCCCACTTCATACTCTGGCCGTTCAAGGTAAACATGGTTAACTAGTTCAGTTGTGAAATCAGCGAGATTATTATCAGGATGTAAATCCATGGATGCTGAAGATGGTAGAGTTAAATAAAAGTGATCTAACCTCTCCATGATTATAATATCAACTGATTAATGATTCTTAACTTCACTTGCTTTTATATAAGTATTAAACTTAGCAGGATACCCCCTCCATTTCACCAGTACCTGTTTATTTTTTCCTTTACCTTTTGTACCTAATATTTTTTCAATTTAATTCGTAGTTGCAAGGATTGAAATCCTGACTTTTGGATTTCTTTTATAGAACCCTTCCTTTTATGTTTTTCACCATCTTAAATCCTTCCAATATATAGCTCTTAAAACTGTCACGGCTTAGTGGTCGGATATTGTGAACTTTAAAAACTTCCGTAGTCCAACCGGCTTCATAACCCTTTCTGAATCTTTCTGCTGTTCGAGATACTCTTACATAATCGTTTACCTTTATTCCTGAATTATCTTTTATTTTGTTTTCTTTTACGTTCCTATACGATGTATAACCTCTCGTTTTTGACATTTCTAAAGGAGTTGACTTTATAGTTCTATGGTAAGACCTGTTATAAGAATAAGCCAGATCGTCCAGTATATCAATGTATTTAAAGGTGTTCATCTTAGTAAAATACCTATGCATCGCTCTTTAAACAGTCGCTGCGACTCTTTCAAACTAAGCAGCTTTATTTTACGGAAAAATTGTAATTGTAATAGCTTTATACCATACTCCAGAGCAACTCCTGGAAACTCTCGGGCCCTTGAACTCCATCCTGAATCTGTCCAAAATGATTTTAGGGGTTCTCCGCTCGTACTTTATAATTTCAAGTACTGCAAATTGGCAACTGTAGCTGATTCTTTTATCTTTTAAGGTTCAAACCATAGGTACTAGAGTATACATCGAATATATAAAGCACGTATTGAAACCATCATTATAGGAACTATATTTATTCATGTCCGTTAAATCTAATTGCCACACACTATCGACCTGCTGGGCTATGGTTTTCCGTGTAGGAAATTTTTTTCGTACAGGTTTATGTAGAGTAAATGCCTCTTCGCCCTCTAAATATTTTTTTAGCTCTTTTTTCTCAATATCAGGATATCTTAATGCGAATCTAGTGAAACCCCCAAAACTATTTGGTTCTCTCAGGTTGAAGTAATGTTTATCAACTACCTCCTTTGCCCCCATTGCTAGCTACTGATCAATATGTAAACGCTTATATAATATATATATATATATAAATATATATTTACCGTATATAATTATATATATATATATATATATATATATATATATATATATTATATATATATATATATATATATATATATATAAATAAAAATAAAAAAAATAAAAACAATAAAATAAAAATAATAAAAATAAAAATAAAAAAAATTAAAAATAAAATAATTAAAATAATAATAATAAAATAAAATAATAAGATATAAAATAAAAATAATAAAAATAAAAGAAAATAATAATATAGGAGAAGAAATAAATAGATATATATGTATATATATGAAAATATAAATATAATATATAATATATATATATATATATATATATATATATATATATATATATACACACCACACACACCACACACACACACACACACACACACACACCACACACACCCACAACCCTAAAAAAAAAAAGGATAAGGAAATGTAAAAATATAAAAACATTTTATTTACACTGATGCAATAATATTTACACTGAAGCAGTAATATTTACAGTAATAATAATAATAATAATTAGGGTTATTACTTTAATACATCTAGAATTGCCTGAGTCGTTTCAACGTAGGAATCTAATCCTACCCTTCCCTCTCCCGTAATGAACATATACATTTCTGCCGCTGATATCTTCAGAGTATGATTTTTATATCGTTCGCCACTCATTTCCTCATTCCAAACTGAAGTAAAACGATTAAGGTCGACGACCTCTATCATCTTAGCAACGTTGTTAGAGTTAAACAGAAAACTATCACTGTGGTATTATAAACCAATCGATATGCGGTGTTTATTAGGTCCTCCAGTGTATTCGTATCTTCTAATCTATGTAGGAATTCATCGTTCATCTTTAGGAACAACTCGATGGATTCTTTACCACTTATTGTAACTGTGTGGACACTTGGTGAGAAAACAGATGTCGCGTTACGGCGCAACCAGCACCCTATATGTACGCGGGGAACGTTTTCATGTAAGGAGAAAACCAAGGTTAAACGCTTGTGATCTTCATGGCTCCCCTGTGATATAGTCATCCCCCATTCATTTAACAAACTGAGGTTTATGTAGTCTTTAGCTACCCAGTCCGAAACAGCTTCCATGATGACGCTGAGACTTTCTACAGAGATGAACAAAGGCTTATTATAAGCTGGTTGTGGGGATAAGCAGGTAATGTAGCGATCCCCTGATGGCCTTCTTCTAAAACGCAGGATGACAGCGCAATGCTGATGGATCACAGACCATGATGCTAACTCACTGATCGTAATATTTCTAACTAGGCACGTCATTTTGGTCGTAACACAACTACTAACCACTGGAAGGAAGGAATACAAATATATGGTTTGCCAGAGCACGCACAGGGTTTATATACATGAATAAGAGGTGGGCGGAGCTTATTTAGCTCCGCCCCCGATTGCTGGCTTACGTTACCTCAGCCAATCATATGATTAGGCTTAAGAGTTATGATGGTGAAACATAAGAGGCGGAGTTACACTTTTAGGCCTAATTGAGTTAACGTCGTTCTTGTATATACAAGAATGTTCTTGTGTATTCTTGTATACCCTTGTACGATTCTGTTTCTGCATATTTTATGGTGAGAGTGAATCAATTGTATCTTTGTATTCAAAACCCGTAATGTATATTACATCCTTAACCAGTTTCGCGCTAATTCATTTCGCTTTTTTCTTATTACTTGAGGACTACTTATTGTTTTGCTCTTACGATGTAATATTCCCTTGTAAGGTCGTTCATTAGGAACTACAGGTTCGGAAACCGATGATTGATTATCCCAATCCTGTAGCCTCTGCTTATTATGAATTAAGCTACGTGGAAAATTAACCCCCTGTAACTCGCGTTTAATGACATCCCATCCTGGTATAGGCTTCTTTTTCCAATCCCGAGCTAAGTCTGAGACCAAGTCTACTATATTTGATCCTTGAAGGGGTTGATCATTAACTACAATCTGACCCAATTCGTTCCAATTTAACTGATCTTTTAAAGTATCATATAATGCGTTTCCTTTATTCTTCAATGTAGGAGGTAAGCTGTTTTCTAAAACCTTTTTAAAATCCTTTCTTTCATAGTCACGTTGTGAAACTTCATTTGAAATAGGATGCATTCCTGTATACTTGTCTTTGACTTCTAATAATTTTTGTAATATTTCCTGATATTTCATCCTTTTCTCGTCTACATTAACTTTTGAAGTTAATATATCTGCTAATTCCTTTTCAATATTACGTATCTGTTCAACTCGTGGATCGAGTAATGTTTCGGGAATAGGTTGCGGAATAGCCAGAGAATTATCCTGTAACTTTGTATATTGGTCGAATGGAATTACTACAGCCTTCTTCATTCTTACGCGTGATTCCCTGCTAACAGTTTAGACAGCAAAGGACCAACTACTGAGAAGAGTAATGGAAGGAAAACTCCTCCACCTTGCTGTAACAGTTTCTTTTTATTCTTTAAATTCTTCGTCTTAACTTTACGGACAAGTTTACGAATGATGTTGCTGTGACGACGTAACTTTCTCTTCTGATCAGTTTTCAATGGTATGACCCGTTTTACCATATTTAAACAGATCTCACAGATACAGTTTACAAAGGTTGTGTTTTTTAGTAATTTCTCTTTTTCCTTTTTACTAAGTTTCTTATAATTTTTCATCAACGGCAAATATTTCTTTATCAACATTACTCAGGAATATAAACAGTTTCGATTTCGGAAGGTAGAATGTTTGCACGGAGTAACACTCTGTACGTGTTTTTAGGGTGAAGTTCACACATCAAATAACCGTGGGGGATTGAAGTAACCTCTTTATATACTTTTAAGAACTCTTTCCTTTGAAGGGGAAACATTTGACTGGCTAGCACGTTGATCTGACTCATGTCGCGTCTCTGTCCGAAAAGAATCAAATACTGTGTATTCAATGAGATACTACGCATATGCTTGCTTTGGTGAAAAATGTTCTGGGTTATGAAGAACACCGAGATATGTAGATGATGAGAATAAACTGTAAATGTTTCGGCTACCTCAATATTCACCTTGTGCATGAGGTCATCCAGTATTATTACCTTATGTCCTTTTATGTTCTCTAACGATTTTACGTCATAGATGCCTTCATGGAAATGAATAAGGTTTTTATATTCGTTAAACTTTGACTGAAATACGTTATAGCACCATATTATTTTCACAGGTCGCTCTTCAAATATCTCTAATTCACTTAAT
>JABUQX010013853.1:72500-77500 GCA_015478945.1 Trachelipus rathkii
AATCAGCATGCCTTAAATACTGGTGAATCCACTGAATCTCCAAATACCCGTGAAGATAACCCCACCCCCTTATCTGAAGCGAATATCCCAACTTCGGAATCGTCGGTAAGTTACAATCTAATTATTCTATATATTACTGAAAAATATTACTGAAAAAATATTGTTACATAATAGTATGTATTCGAGTGTTTATGAATTTTCATTCTTTTTCCAGAAAAAACAGAAACAGAAAGGGCATCCTGGACGGATTGTAGATGATGGGGCTGTTGCGGGTCCTTCACGTGTAGAGGTGTTTCATGACGATGAAGAGGATGAGGTTGATGAACCACCTACGCCTTTCTCTACAGAGTTGTTAAAGGTAACACGTGAAGGATCCACGCGTAATTCAGGGATTATCGACCAGCACCGCTTCAGAGTGCGTATCGACACCAGACGGGTCTTTAACGGCACTCGAGACATTAACGATGTGTTAGTAGCTGTCATACACAGTGTGATAGAACAGGTACGAGAAGTAGTGACATATCGGGAATATACCCTCCGTGCAGGTTTCCTTTTTACGGATAGGAATGGAGGTCAATTCCATATACGAATTCCTCATGAAGAGATATCTCGACCAAATCTCGCCCAGTATCTATCGGATCGTTTTCTAGAACTCTTTCAGTCGGGTGATCAAGCTATGCTGGATGATTTCATTGTAGATGTTCAGATATGCCATAATCCAGAGGGTAATGGGCCCATTGACCCTTCTTCTGTGAACTTTATACATCCACACGTCAATAAAGTACAGCTAGGTATAAATAACAAGAATAGGAGTGTAAGAACCAGTGTAGGATGTGGTTTCAGGGCTATAGCTGCATGCTATAAGCTCCACAACCAAGTACCTAAAAAGCCAGACGAAACTGCGCCCAAAATACATACATTTTACCCTAACGATCTACAATACATTAGGTGGCGAGATTGCAACTCATTGCGGTCTGACTTATGAAGAACCCCTAAAGGCTGAGGATTTTGCAGTAATAGAGGAAAAATTAGAATGTAGGATATTTGTTTTCTCTAAAGATAAGCATGACAAACTCGAGATAGTGTTTAAACCGCATGAACAGAATAGGGACTTACCTCTTTTTGTAATAGGATATGACTCCGAAGAAACCCATTATTATTATCCTTTTCCAGGAGACCATCTCGATAGCTTTAGGGAGTGTGTAGTTCCTAAGAATGTCCATGGCCCTGTTTTTTGTCATCAGTGCTACTCCTTCAGACCATTTATTAACCATTTACAAAACGAATGCACGGAGTACAGGTGCGGACAATGCTTAACTTATAAATGTAAAGCTTTACCGGGTGACACATCTACGCTTTTACATTGTGATAAATGCAATCGTGACTTCTATAATGAAGCTTGTCTTAAGTTGCATAAAGACCTCACCTGCAAGTACCTTAATGTGTGTACACTGTGCGATAATGAGATAGTAGCTGATAAACAGGGCAAACAACGACATGACTGTATGCATATTAAATGTGGAATGTGCGACGAGAAGTATGGAATAGAAGGGGATAACCATAAATGTTTCATGAAGAAAACCAAGGTACCAACAGATAAATGCTTTCGCCAAGCGTAAGCCCACCTTTACATTTTATTATGATATCGAAACCTATAATCATAATACTCGTGAAGAGGAAGGAGGCCGCATAAAAACAGATATGCTGCCATACATTCTAGTGAGTATGCTAGTATGCAGTAACTGCGGCGAGGAAGACCTAGACAATTCTTCGCCGTGTGAGACTTGCGGTACGGTTCGAACTGAAATATTCAAATTGAATCTGGAAGCAACAGAAGAGTATGAGAAGTGTCCTGTCGATCTATTTCTCAACTATATATTCAGATTTGCCGAAAAACACAAGAAGTCGAACATACTAGTTGCAGCTCATAACGGCGGTAAGTTCGACAATCAGTTTGTTTACAGCAAACTGCTTGCCAGACCTACCGTCCATTCCATATCCTCCAATCCTGTGAAGCGTGGAACCAAAATTATAACTATGACAGCTAACCACAATATCCAGTTTAAGGACACGTTAATGTTTATGCCCTGTGCACTGAAAAAACTCCCTAAGTGCATGGGTATTACAGGTGAACTTTCTAAAGGATTCTTTCCTTACCGTTTTCTTACCCTTGAGAATATAAATTACAAGGGTAAAATTCCGGATAAGGAGACCTTTGAGACACATCGCATGTCCGACAGTGATTTTGATCGTTGGTATCAAACATTTAACAATAAGGACTACGATATCATGAAGGAATGTACAACGTACTGCGTTCAAGATGTTAATATTCTACGTCAATCCTTCGAGAAATTCAGGGGCATCTTCCTTAAGGATCATAAAGTCGACTGCTTACTTGATTGCTCTACCATTGCGGCATTATCGTTCATGATATATAAAATGCACTTTATGCCTGAAAATACATTGTCATATAGGACGCACTGATGAATCAAACTACTCATATGATGGTGTGAAATGGCTTACGTTCATGGAGATGTATAAGGGTCGGCGAATCGAACATGCAAGGAATGGTGGCGAGCGTAAATTTAAAATCAAAAACAGGTATCTAAAGCCTGACGGTTACGTTGAAATCCCAGCTGAAGACCACGTACCCTTTGACATTAATGAGTTCTTATCGTCCCGTCAACTCAACGTTAATGAACAAACGATAGAACTGAATAACAGCCGCCCCCCTCCTCCAACTGGTACAGCCATGAAGAAGGTTGTCTTACTCTTCCACGGCTGTGTATTTCATGGACATCAAGCATGCAAGAAAGGCTTAGAAAAACTCTATGGCAAATCAAGTCTTGACAGGTACAGTACAACCATGAGACAAGAAGCTGATTATAGGTCGCAAGGTTACGAGGTTATTAGAATATGGGAATGCGAATGGGCGAAAATGAAAAAAGAGTGTGAGGTCACTGTTGTAAATAACAACGACGAAACACGAACTGAGAAGTTAGGTCGATACGTGCAGTCTATTGGTAATGAACTTGCAAATGCGAAACTAGAGGTGGGTGAAGCCTTGTACGGAGGGCGTACAGAGCCCTTCGTATACTATTATCCACCTACAGAAGGCGTTCAATTGAAGTACCTAGACTTCACCTCTCTGTATCCTTTTGTTCAGAAAACAAAACCCTTTCCAGCAGGCACACCCACGAAACTTGTAGGTAGGGATCTTCCTTCCATAGAAAAGTTCGTTCAAGAAATGAATTCCACTTATTTCGGACTATCGTATGTTTCGGTATTACCTCCTAAGAATCCCTGTACACACCTGTGCTGCCTGCCCGACATGACAATCGGTTAATATTTTCTCTTTGTAGAACATGCAGCGAATCTGGCTATGAAGGAAAATGCAGGCACAACGAAAACCAACGTATGTTAAAAGGAGTATACTGTAGTCCTGAGCTGGAATTAGCTGTAGAGAAAGGGTATGAGATTAAAAAGATTCATGAAATATGGAAATTTACACCTTCAAATGACATATTCGGCAAATACATTGAAACATTCTTGAAATGGAAGACTGAGGCCTCGGGGCTACCGGATGGTGTAACCGATAAAACCTGCGAAGAATTCCTTCAATACCTGCAAGATTTCAAGGACATTGAGGGGGTAACACTTGATCCAGACAATATTAAAAGTAATCCTGGAATGCGATATATAGCTAAATTACTTCTCAATTCATTATGGGGAAAACTAGCTCAACGTATTCCTAAGAATGAGGATATCGTATGCACGAGTTACGCCCAGGTGTGGGAATTAATGAAGAGAGCTGATCTTAAGGTTAGAAATATCATTGTGTCGGGGGATAAACATATAGTTGAAGTTACACATACTGGCTTCACTAATAAAAACAGCAAAGGCTACAAATGTAGCTGTTGCGTCCTTTACCACAGCTTATGCGAGGGTCGAATTATATAAACTCCTCGATTCTCTAGGTCAGCGTGTACTTTACTGTGATACCGATAGCTGTGTTTTCACAGCCCGTAAAGGCGAATATATTCCTGATACGGGAAAATTCTTAGGAAACCTGACGGATGAGATAGGACCTGGAGAAATAGCTGATAGTTTCGTGTGCACGGGTCCTAAATCATACGCCATTCGAATAAAGAAGAGTGATTCGAGTTTTGCTTACATCTTGAAAGCAAAAGGCTTAACGTTGAACAAGGACACCGAGCACATAATTAATTTCCAGGGCATGGCAAAGATTAACTTCGATAAGATGATTAAGGATGTTGAGAAGACCAAGAATCGTGATTGGATGGTCTTAAACGATGATAACCACTTCTACAACATGATCAAGGATACAGACGTAACAGCATTAGCTGTTACGCAAATGATGAGTGAAGAAGATGGTGAATCTTACACTTCACAAAGATATCCATAATCTTGATGACTCCGCTCAGCCATACGTAAATAATGAAAAACATTACCGAGAAGTGTGGGTTCCTGATATGAAAATGCGGGCCAATAAGATAGGTAATGTCACGCTAATAAATGGTATAAAAAGGTTCCGCCACACCTCAAATAAGAGGAATCTTGTTTTAGGTAGTGCCCGCACTGTAACAGGGGTATGATGGAACACTAATTTCACTGATAAAATAAAATATAATTTCATTGTATGTACAGAATATAAATATATGATATTATTGTTAAAAATTACATTTTTGTCTTATTAAATAATGTATATTTTGCCTATAATTAAAATATTTATTGTATTATTTCTTTCATTTCCATTTTCTTGTGTTGCTCATTATTGATTTATTTTTATTTGGGATGCCAAATTATTATTATTTTTATTTGGGTTGCCAATTATTAATTAAAAACGTAACATGACTGTTTAAAGTCAATAAATGTGTATGTCATAAACGGCATAAAGCAAAAAACTGGAGGTTCCTCATAGCGCAGTGTATTAAGCGCATGTACTTCAGGTGTTATTGTATGATGAAGGTATGAAACCT
>JABUQX010013853.1:97500-100000 GCA_015478945.1 Trachelipus rathkii
GAGAGTAAAGCAAGCACAAATGGAAAAACGAAAACGGCTTTAACTATTTATAATGTAGTTTACAAATAATAAATTTCAACATATAAAAGTCTAAAGTTATTTTACATTAATTGCGAAGTTAAAAAAAATAATTTCAAAGAAAAATCAAAAAGATTACATTGTCTATCCGTCCTAAACTCTACTTATAAAGATGTTAAAAAATGCAAAAACTGGCAATTCCTAAGAATGTCTACTTTGTTTTAAAAATGGTACAATGTGAAGAGAGGTAAAGTTAAAAAGTACAAATAAAGATTTTTACAAGCAAATTATGAATTTTAATATCACCCGAATGGTATAAACTATCAATTATTAAAACACCTAATCCACAGAGCTTACAAAATCAATTCAACTTGGGAACTCTTTAACAAAGAGGTGATAAGAATAACTAAAATCTTAATTAATAATAATTACCCTCAATTTAAAATCGAAAACTTTAATAAATGACATTTAAATTTTAAAAAAAAAATTCACTTGACGTGTAAGCAAGATAACTTTTTTACTTTAAATCATTAAATTTGACAAACTTTTCCAGAGAGGAGCAAAAATTACTCATAATTGTCGAGGAATATGTTAAATTAGAAAAAATGTCCATGTAAGAAGCTACTGCAAACCGAGACGAGTGTCCTCATATTTAAGTGCCCTTGATCATTGTTCGGAGGGTTACAGAAGTTAAGTTGCGTATCAGTTTAATTGCAAAGAAATAGGATGCAATTCCTCTTATGTGGGATAAGCAACTAACACTTTAAGAACCCGAATTATGCAACACAGGTATAAACCCAGTAAAATATGGGAGAATTACACGACGGAACACAAATCCCCTCCTACTGTTGAAATTGCTAGTTGTTTTAAAATCTTATTTCAAGTTGGCAATTTCAACTATCTTCGTGTAGTAGGATCTCTTTTTATTAAAAAAAAACTTAAGCATGACATCAGTGTAAAATTTAATAAAATGAATGAATGCTTGAATGTTTTTTGAATATTTAAGTGTTTTGCAGGTACACCTAGCATCCATGATAATTGTATTTGCAAGATAATGTAAGATTTTTTTGATTTTTCATTGAAATTATTTTATAAACTTCACAATGAATGTAAAATAATTTTAGATCTTTAAATTTTAAAATTTATTATTTGTAAACTTAATAGTTAGTTAACCGTGATCATGCCTGAAGTATACAGGCGAAATATTGGTAAAATATTAAAGACTTTAACTTCTTTTTATTTTAGAATATTCCTTAATATATTTTCTTATGAAAATAAAGAATTATTTAGAAGAATAAAAAAAACTTGCAAAAATTATTATTATTATTATTATTATTATTATTATTATTATTATTATTATTATTATTATTATTATATTATTATTATATTATTATTATTATTTATTATTATTATTATTATTTGTTATTATTATTATTATTATTATTATTATTATTATTATTATTATTATTATTATTATTATTATTATTATTATTATTATTATTATTATTATTATTATTATTATTATTATTATTATTATTATTATAATTATTTTTAATTATTTATTTTTTTTATTAATTATTGTTAGTATTGTAACATTTTTATTATTGTTATACTGTTGTTTAACTATTATTATTATTTTTGTTATTATTTTGATTTACTATTAATTCTTGAATATTACTAGTCATATTTTTATTATTATTATTATTATTTATTATTATTATTATTTTATTATTATTCATTATTATTATTATTATTATATTATTATTACTTTTAGTTAACTGTAAATAAAGTTATTTATTTTACTATGTCATAGCTATGTCTGTGTTAATAATTCTGACATTATTTACTCTTAATGATTTTAGTGTCTTGTTTTCTGCTGTGCAAGTTGGTCCCTATATGAATTTAAGGTTTATCAGTTTCTTTTAACTTACTCTTCATTAACTTGTGGTAAAATTTTTATTTTGCGCAATGTTGCATTTTAAGTTGGTTTTTATTTAACTCTTAACTGAAGATGTATCTTTTGTTGATTCTAAAAGTCCAAATAAATTATGTTTATCATTGCGCAGGTGTTAATTTTCATCAGTAAAATCATTTTTCACATTAACAAATCATTAGTTCAAATATAGTTTGCGAGTTAGTTTGCTGTCAGCGAACTTCTATTCCATGAATTTTGGGGGATCAACACGCTACGCGTAGTAGGTCTTTGGTCAGAGGAATTGTGTTAACCTCTATTTCTAAACCAAGTAGAATATAAATGGAAAGATAATCAAGGCCTTGATAGCAAGACCTTCTTCGGCTTTCCTTTCTTTCTTCTTCCTTTCGGCTTTCTTTCTTCTGGCTTCTTAAGGCATTTGAAATTCTCTACCGTGGTACGTCGTTTTCGCATCCAAATGAGCGGAATTCTTACGCTAGAGAGCATGTTAGACGATTATGATTTTTGTATATTATGAAAAAAACTGTTCTGTTTAATGGCGTTTGGCTA
>JABUQX010013853.1:102500-107099 GCA_015478945.1 Trachelipus rathkii
TGTTCTACGCCAATATTTCAGTTTTTGTGGGGCTAGCACCCCCCCCTGGGGTGCTCACCATAATTTAACACTGGTTTCAGCAATGACACCTTATATGATAGGTGTATACCGAGTTTCAGCCTTCTACGTCAATATTCAATGTTTGACGGGGCTAGCATCCCCCCATGGGGTGCTCACTGCAATTTTAACACTGGTTTCAGTAATGATAACTTATATGATAGGTGTATACCAAGTTTCAGCTTTCTACGTCAATATTTAATGTTTGGGGTGGAATCCCCATCTGTGGGACCCTAGACACCCTATATGCACTTATAACCATCATATTCGAACTCTACGACCTCGATAACCCATATAAACATACAAATATTGTTGTTATACGACTGTTTATTAACTCGGCACCGCAGCGGCTCCAGCACCGGTGCCGGAGCCAACTCCTCAAATTCCCATATCAACTATTTCTAGAAATTCAACTCTGAATCCTCTCACCAAATTTCAGCCAATTACGAACACTTCGATTTTTTAATGGGGGTGGGGTCCCCCTTCGAGGGACCCAGGGGGGACGTAGCTTCGTATACAAAGAGGTTATCTCACCATCTAACACCCCTTCAAATTTTAACCCGATACGATAAACCTAACTACTACTACCACTACTACTACTACATAATAATAATAATAATAATAATAATAATAATAATAATAATAATAATAATAATAATAATAATAATAATAATAATAATAATATAATAATAATTAAAAATAAAAAAAATAAAAAAAAAAAAAAAAAAAAAAAAAAAGAAAATTGGAAATGAGAGAGAGAGAGAGAGAAAGAGAGAGAGAGAGAGAGAGAGAGAGAGAGAGAGAGAGAGAGAGAGAGAGAGAGAGAGAGAGAGAGAGAGAAGAGAGAGAGAGAGAGAGAGAGAGAGAGAGAGAGAGAGAGAAAAAGCATTGATTCGCTTGTAAAATTCCGGCATCTCATATATATATATATATATATATATATATATATATATATATATATATATATATATATATATATATATATATATATATATATATATATATATATATATATATATATATATATAAATAATAAACAATAATAATAATAATAATAATAATAATAATAATAATGGGAATAATAATAATATTTTTCTTCATAAATCTATACCATATTTATCCTCCCAGTGAAATTTTTGTTCAAATAATAACAAAGGTTTCCTTTTCCGTCCGACCTTGAACTGACAATTAACTTCTTCTTTTATCTTCTTCTTCTTCTTCTTCTTCCTCTTCTTCTTCTTCTTCTTCTTCTCCTTCTTTAGCATCAACTTATATAATGCTTAAAAAAAAAAAGGAATTAATAATAATAATAATGTTAATAATAATAATAATAATAATAATAATAGTATTACTAGTATAATAATAATAATAATAATAATAATAATAATAATAATAATAATAATAATAAAAATAATAATGAATAAATTAATAATAATAATATAATAATAAAATAAAAATTCAAAGATTCGTTCACTCAAGCGGAGTTGGAGCAGGAGTAAGAACGCGCCCGGAGTCCCGGAGTAAGAACCGCGGCCCGGAGCGGAGTCGGAGTCGGAAGTCGATTTCCCAAAAAGTCGGGAGTCGGAGTCGGAGTCGGGCTGTAGCACGGTCGGAGTCAGAGTCGGAAGTCAAAGCACAAGACAACTCGAAATTATGATCACTTCGTGATCATAATTTCTTCGACGAAGTAATAATAAATAATACAAACAAACACAACAAACATAGACAAGCATAGACAAACATAGAACAAAACCTTCGTTTGTCTGTTTTGTCGATTGATAGCCCTTCGGGCTATCAATTCCTCCATATAACCCTAATATATCTCTATTCCTTCATATCGAAATAGGTTGGTTCGGGACCGGCTGACTTACTACTATAGTGTATTACACTAATCTCATTACCCACACATTACTAAAAACATAGCCAACGCATAAACAGAACAGTTTTTCATAATATACAAAATCATAATCTCTAACATGCCTCTAGCGTAAGAAATTCCGCTCATTTGGATGCGAAACGACGTCCACGGTAGCAAGAATTTCCAAATGCCTAAGAAGCCAGAAAGAAAGAAAGCCGAAAGAAGAAGAAAGAAGAAAGCCGAAGAAGGTCTTGCTATCAAGCCTTGATTATCTTTCCATTATATTCTACTTGGTTAGAAAATAGAGGTAACACAATTCCTCTGACCAAAGACCCTACTACGGTAGGTGTTGATCCCCCAAAATTCATGGAATAGAAGTTCGCTGACAGCAAACTAACTCGCAAACTATATTTGAACTAATGATTTGTTAATGTGAAAAATGATTTTACTGATGAAAATTAACACCTGCGCAATGATAAACATAATTTATTTGGACTTTTAGAATCAACAAAAGATACATCTTCAGTTAAGAGTTAAATAAAAACCAACTTAAAATGCAACATTGCGCAAAATAAAAATTTTACCACAAGTTAATGAAGAGTAAGTTTAAAAAGAAACTGATAAACCTTAAATTCATAAGGACAACTTGACAGCAGAACAAGACACTAAAATCATTAAGAGTAAATAATGTCAGAATTATTAACACAGACATAGCTATGACATAGTAAAATAAATAACTTTATTACAGTTAACTAATATAATAATAATAATAATAAATAAAATAATATATAATAATAATAATAATAAATAATAATAATAATAATAATAATAATAATAATAATAATAATAATAATAATAATAATAATAATAACCAAAATAATAACAAAATAATAATAATAATATAATAATAATAATATAATGAATAATATAATAATAATAATAATAATAATATATATAATAATAATATAGATAATAATAATATAATAATAATAATAAAATCATAAATAATAATACAAATAAGAAAGCAATTATTAATTATAATATTATAATATTATATTATAATAATAATAATAATAATAATAATAATAATAATAACATAATAATATAAATAAAATAATAATAATAATAATAATAATAATAATAATAATAATAATAATTAATAATAATAATAATAATAATAATAATAATAATAATAATAATAATTTTGCAAGTTTTTTCTATTCTTCTAAGTAATCTGTTTATTTCAATAATACTTAGCCTTAAATATTCTAAAATAAAAAAAAAGTTAAAGTCTTTAATATTTTACCAAATATTTCGCCTGTATACTTCAGGCATGATCACGGTTAACTAACTATTTTGTTTACAAATAATAAATTTTAAAATTTAAAGATCTAAAATTATTTTACATTCATTGTGAAGTTTATAAAATAATTTCAATGAAAATCAAAAAATCTTAGCATTATCTTGGCAAATATTATCATGGATACTAGGTGTACCTGCAAAACACTTAAATATTCAAAAACATTCAAGCATTCAATCCATTTTAATATATAAATTTTAATGATGTCTGGCTTAAGTTTTTTTAATAAAAAGAGATCCTACTACACGAGATAGTTGAAAATTGCCACTTGAAAATATAGAATTTAAACAACTAGCAAATTTTCAACAGTAGAGGGGAATTTGTGTTCGTCGTGTAATTTCTCCATAATTTTTACTGGTTATAGCCTGTGTTGCATTAATTCGGGTTCTTAAAGTGTTGTTTGCTTATCCACATAAGGGATTGCATCTATTCTTGCAATTAAAACTGATACGCAAACTTAACTTCTGTAACCCTCCGAACAATGATCAAGGGCACTTAAATATGAGGACACTCGTCTCGGTTTGCAGTAGCTTCTTACATGGACATTTTTTCTAATTTAACATATTCCTCGACAATTATGAGTAATTTTTGCTCCCTCTGGAAAAGTTTGTCAAATTTAATGATTTAAAGTAAAAAAGTTATCTTGCTTACACGTCAAGTGAATTTTTTTTTTTTAAATTTAAATGTCATTTATTAAAGTTTTCGATTTTAAATTGAGGGTAATTATTATTAATTAAGATTTTAGTTATTCTTATCACCTCTTTGTTAAAGAGTTCCCACAGTTGAAGTGATTTTGTAAGCTCTGTGGATTAGGTGTTTTAATAATTGATAGTTTATACCATTCGGGTATATTAAAATCATAATTTGTGTAAAAATCTTTATTTGTACTTTTAACATTTACCTCTCTTTCGACTGTACCATTTTTAAAACAAAGTAAGACATCTAGGAATGCCAGTTTTTGATTTTTAACATCTTTATAAGTAGAGTTTAGGACGGATAGACAATGTAATCTTTTTGATTTTTCTTTGAAATTATTTTTTTTAACTTCGCAATTAATGTAAAATAACTTTAGACTTTTATATGTTGAAATTTATTATTTGTAAACTACATTATGCCTAGTTAGACCTTTTCGTTTTTCTCATTTGTGCTTGCTTACTCTCGATAGGAAAGCGTACATAATCGACCGCTATTTCTTGCTAGCTTTACTTTTGCTTACAATCAATTGGAATCAGCTGTTATGATGGAACACGTGGATTTGAAATAAACAGAAATAAAAAAATTATATATATAACAATATGGTTTATATGCACACAATTGATCAACT
>JABUQX010013854.1:0-45000 GCA_015478945.1 Trachelipus rathkii
AGTGAAGAGATTATCACCAGTTTAGTTTTATTTGTATAGGATAGGAGTCTTCGAAAAATCTGCACAATATAACAGTAATGATTGAGGTGTATAGTGAATGTGTGTGGTTTTGGTGGTTGCAAGAAGGAATAGGATTTTGGGGATGAGTTATTAGTAAAGAGGGAGTAATGGGTGAGTAGAGAAAGTTGGAAGAATGGTAAAATCTGCAGGATATAGATGAAATTACTGGGAGAATTAGAGGAGCGAGGCGAGATGGTGATTAATTGGGTTTTTGAAAGTTGTATAATAAAGCGTTTATGGAGGGTATAAGTTCCAAGGGATTGTGGAGGAGAGACTTAATAGTACCCTTATATAAGGGTAAGGGAAGAAAAGGGGAACTGTAGAAATTAATAGGGGAAAATTTATTGAGTGTTGTAGGGAAGGTATATGCTGCGTATTTTCGGTGTCGAAAGAGTTGCCGTTCGAGTGGACTGAGGGACAGATTCGGTTAAGAACAAGGTGCGTTTAGGAGTGGTTAGAGGATGTGTGGATCATCTTTACATTGAACAAATGATTGAAAAAATGGGGAAGAGAAGAATAAATTATATTAGGTTTTATGGATTTTACAACAGGCGTATGATAGAGTAATAGGGAAGCTTTTATGGCAGGTGTAGTGAATATATGGTGTTGGTGGTAGGCTTCGAATGGGAATCTCAAAAGTATGTATACAGGAGTTGAAGCGTGTGTAGAATAAAATGTGTCAATGGTGATTGGTTAGGATTAATAGCGGAAGTGAGACGGGTTGTGTTATGTCTCCTTGGTTATTCAATTTGTATATTGGATGGGTTATGAAAGAGATTCGATAGGTGGGATGGCAGAAATGGTTGTTTAGAATGAGGAGAATGGAGATGAGTGGAGGGTGCCCTAGCATTATAGCGGATGATTTGGTTCTGTGTGGCGAATCTGAAGAAGGTGTTGAGAGAAATGGTAGAGAGATTTGGACAGGGTAATGTAAAAGGAGGGTTTTGAAAGTAAACGTATGATAAAATAAGGTTATGGCTTGTGAGTGAGGACAGCTACAGGCTGTGAAGTTATGTTAAGATGGTGAGCAGCTTGGAGCAAGTGTCTGAGTTTAAATAATTTAGGAGTATGTGTTGGTTGAGAAGGGAACGGATGATGCAGAGTGTAGTAGGAAAGTTGGTGTTCATGCAGGAAGGTTGTGGGTGCAATTAAATCGTTGGTGAATGGAAAGGACTATAGATCTTGAGTGCGCTAGAGTCTTACATGGAGGGTATGTTTGTTACCAGTGTGATTGTATGTGTGAGGCTATGGTTCTTGAATAAGAAGGTATAGATCTAAAGTTAATTGTTCAGAAATGGACAATCTTAGGGCATGCTAGGTGTGAGAAGAATTAATAAAATTGAGGCAATGAACGTATTAGAGAGATGTTGGTGTGGAGAAAGGGGTAAATGATGAGAATAAATGAAAGATTGTTGAGATGGTTTGGTCATGTGGAAGGACATGAATGATAGGTCGGTTGGTTAAGCGATGTATAGTGGAGAGTGTGTTGGAACCGACCGGCTGGGAGACCGAAGAGAAAGTGGATTGAGTCGGTGAACGAATGTCGAAGAGAGAAATGTGAGTTTGGCGTATAGAGGCGAGAAGAAAGGTGTATAACAGTGGTGAATGCGGGGTTTTGTGAAGGGGTTATGGTTGTGGCCCCACCTGGCCCAAGGGATGACATTGACGATCTACATTAGTGAGGGTCCATCGCTGTCCCATGAAGCTTTAGGGTGGATTTTTCTGACTGCGATGAGTTCTCGCTAATTAATGTACTGAGGGGACGGTAAGGCTGGGCTTTCTTTTCGACTTATGTCATGTCTTTCTTACTGCTTTTTCTTTTCGATGCTCGTCACGCACCTTACTCCCATTCTTGGGAAAATAAAGGAAGATAAAGAAAGAAAGAAAGAAAAGGAAGGAGTCTTATTTAATATTTTGGATGCTTTGAAATATTCACCATTTTTTTTTTAAAAAATTAATTTTAATATTATAGAAATAAAAATTAAATTGTTTTGGCGGCAAACTTTTGAAAAATTTGATTTGAAATTAAATTAGATTGTGAGATTAATAAAGATATTATATTAACACTATATAAGATTTCAATTCATAGTATAGGGTGTTTTTAAAGTAAGGTCACCAATTTGTTTTGTCGCCATTTTTATTTTAAAACGTTTACCGTCAGTTGTGATTTGATTATCTTGTAAGTTGGATGCTGCCAATTCATTATCTCGAGTTTGACACTCCAACAGCTTGTTTTAGTGATTAAAACATTAAGATACACTACCAGGCAGATTAAAGCCAAATTTGTTGATGTTGATTTGCCGCCTAGTTCCCATGATTTGACCGCAAGAGATTTTTTCCTTTGGCACTACTTAAAAGAATGAGTTTGTGCTAGTGCCATAGGAAAAAAAATCATCCTCTATCAAATCGGAGGAATGAGGACGATAAATAAAAATCACCAAATTTGATGTTATTCTGGCTGGCACCGTGCTTTATATTATTGTTTAAGTTATTCTTATAACGTGGTTATAAGATTAAAAATAGCTTTTGTTGAATCACTAATACACGTTAAATTCGTCATATTAAATTTTTAGCGTCTAACCTACGCGATGATCAAATCACAAGTGACCACAACACTTTAGAAAAAAATTACGACCAAACAAAATGGTGTCCTTGCTTAAAAAGCACCATGTCTAAAATGTTTTTTACTTTTTTTCAGATTCAAAATCTACACTTGGGAAACAATTTCCCTGTTATCAAATCAGTTACTCCAATGAATGCCGAATTTGTTAAAGATTCGACTTTACTAAAGAACATTGAGATTAATGTTGATATCGAATACACTGGTGGCTTTCAGTTAATCATCGATGCTACAACAAAGATCTCTAAAAAAGCTGTTGTTAAAATAAAAGGTTAAATTTTCTCTTTTTGTAAAGGGTCCGAAATTTAAATGGGAGTTAATTATGTGTCTAATGTGTATTTTAATCAGGTTGGTTGAAGTAGGTTTGAAAATTATTGAGCGATTTACAAGCTCTCACATTACGCTGACTGTAATATTATCGATATACTTTCAGTATGATCAGTCATGTTTCCGAAGTTGCAAGGCATAAATGGCTGTACCTCCTTTACACACGAAAGGTAGCATTCTTTAACTTTGTGAGAATTTTCCTTTGAGAATTATAATTTTATTGATTTAATTGCTCAGAAAAAAATACTTAGCATACTTATTCTGCGGATTATAAAGCATACTTATTCTGCGGATTATAATAAACTGTAATAAATAATTTTCATTCGCATTTCCAGATATTAATATTTTTTATTCGCTGACCCTTATAACAAATTTAACATTTAAAATTGAATTTCAATTTCTTTTTATTTCTTCAGGCCTGCTGCAATGTCTCTATGCCTATTAATGTATGTTTTTGCTTTTTGTTTTTGTCTTTCATGCCAAATATTTTTGAGCAAAGGAGCTGCATTCTAATGGTTAACAATCGTATGCAGAAGGGCCACTCATAATTATGCCTATTTCTTAGCTTGTAGTTTTGGGCTGATTTGTTATTATTATTATTATTATTATTATTGACGAGATACCACATTGAGGTTCCGTCGCAGTTTCATTAAGCCATAGGGTGGATTTTTGTGACTGCGACGAGTTCTCACTTAAGGGTATGGAAGGATGGTAAGGAGGGGGGGGGGCTTTCTTTTCGACTTGCGTCATGTTCTTATACTTTTCTGTTTCCGATGTATGCTGCGCACTTCACCCCCAATCTGGGGAAATAGGGAAAGGAGATGATAATAATAATAATAATAATAATAATAATAATAATAATAATAATAATAATAATAATAATAATAATAATAATAATAATAATAATAATAATAATAATAATAATAATAATAATTGTGTGGTGTGAAGAAAGGAGTTAATGAGAGAATAAATGAAAGTACACTGAGATGATTTGGTCATGTGAAAAGGATGTATGATAGTTGGTTGGTTAAGCGGATATATAGTGGTGAGTCTGCTGGGAATCGACCGGCTGGGATACGAAGAAAAAGTAGATTAAATCAGTAAAGGAATGCCTGGAGGAGAGGAAGGTGAGTTTGGCAGACTCGAGAAAAAAGGTGCTTAATAGGTAATAGGAGTGAATCGCGGGGTGTTGTGAGGTTGTGGCCCACCTGGGCCAGGGATGAACCCTACATTGACGAGGTGCCACAGTGAGGGTTCGTCGCAGTCCCATGAAGCCCTGGGGTGGATTTTTCTGACTGTGACAGGTTCTCGTTTGGGGGTATAAAGGGAGCGGTAAGGCTGGGCTTTCTTTTCGACTTGCGTCATATTCTTCTACTATTTTTTTGTTTTCAGTGCATGTGACGCACCTTACCCCCAGTTTGGGGAAAGAAGGTGGGCGATGATGATGATGATAATATTATTATTATTATTATTATTATTATTATTATTATTATTTTTTATTATTATTATTATTATTATTATTATTATTATTATTATTAATTAGGGATATGTTTGAAACTTGGAGTCAGTTATGAAAAGTTTTAATCTATATTTTTTAGTGTTTTTAAAGAGTTTTTTAGAGTTTGATTTAAAATTTGAAAAATGAGTTTTGAGAATGAATGGTTCACCCTTTGCAGACGACTATAACTCACAATGATTCTTACAAGTACCAATTGTTTACAATCAAGAATATTGTGTTCAGGAGTGCTTTGTAATAGAAAAAAATTCCTTATTTGGTAAACACATACCTTTAAGGACTAAAATTTCTTAGAATTTATATTGAAATTATATTTTTATGAAATATAAACAAAAGTTTGAAATATTAGTTCATTTTTTTTATTAATATATTTTTCAAATGATTATTGTGGTAGACACTGACCAAAAGGGTTGGTCTAAATATTCAAATAGTTTCTATTTTAAAACTATTTTTCAAAATTTGTCAAATTTATGAATAAAATCTGTTATTAATAGTTGGGTATATAACCGCAATCAAAATCATAATATTTTATCATTTTGGTTTTTCAAACTTTGATCAAAATTTTTTGAATAAAAATTCATCCTATGAAAGATTCCATATATACATTATGATAGATTAAACTTTTCAACAGTCGACAAAATTCATTATCGGCAGTACATATCGATCTTTTAAAGTGTTGGAACGCGACTTTTGTTTTTTCTTGCAAAATAAATAATAATAATAATAATAATAATAATAATAATAATAATAAAATAATAATAATAATAATAATAATAATAATAATAATAATAATAATATTATTATTTTTATTCATTATTATTATTATTATTTATTATTATTATTTATTGTTATTTTATTATTATTATTATTCGTTTATTATTTATTATATTTCTTATTTTTTCATAATATATTATTATTATTATTATTATTATTATTATTATTATTATTATTATTATTATTATTATTATTATTATTATTATTATTATTATTATTATTATTATTATTATTATTTTTGAGTGTCCCTGTGATCTCTGTTTGGTTGTCTTGTACATCATATATTAAAAGGAGAGTAGTTTATGATTGAAAAACAGGTGAAGGAATGGTTCATGTTATGTTTGGAAAGCAGAAACTTTTAACCCAAATCCATCACTAGTTATTTTTTATATTGCTGGGGTGACGGTGTGACAGCCGAGGGTTTTTAAATTATTTTAAAAATGCAGTTAGGTTTTCTACTATCTCACTTTAATACTGTGCTTCAAGAATTAAAAGTCAGGTTTTTTTTTTTAATTAAACTGTAATGTGAAGAAATATTTGGTATCTGATATTGTTATTTTTCCTATATTATGTTTTGTCATACATTTTTATTGATGATGTGATTTTAGGTTTTGTCTTTTTATCATAATTGAGCTTTCTTCATGTTTTTTTTTGAGTTTGAATGTTTTCCAAAGTTTACAGTTACTTATGCAGCATTAAAATTTTGTCACAGGATAATTTTTGTTATCGACCTCTTACCAAATTGTCAATTTTGTGGATGATTCTGAAGAGTGTCATAAGTTAAAGATTTTATAGGCTTTAGAAAACAGCGTTAAAGGCGTCTGAGATTTACTTGATAAGTACAAAGAAAAAATTTTCCTCCCCACCCCCCAAATAAAAAAGAAATAAATACTATATTAAATAAATAAATGGATTAATAAGGCTAAGTTTAATGAATTAGAGTTAAGATTCTCATTCCTCTAAGTCATTTTCTTTAACGAATATTACTTTGACAACTCATAAAAGAATCTATTATAAAATATTTTCAACGCCTGCCCCATCTCCCAACCATACACCCTCTACCACACTCACTTCGCCATTGAAAAAAGTTATTAATCACTCTCTTACCTCTTCAAAGTTTATGATGAGGCTTATAGATATCCTTTCAGCCATGTTACACAACTAATAAGCAGAAAAGTTTTTGAAATTTTATTATTATTATTTATACGTAATTGGAGTTTGTATAGATCGTTTGTTTGTAAGTGGACTTAGTATATTAGCTCTATTCATTAAGTAAAATACTAAAAGTAAAGGTTATATATCCACTTGGAAAGAGAGAAAGAAATTTTTAATTTTTTTTCCCCGAGATATATATTTTTAATTTTTCTTCTAGTTGTTCGGTTGTGTGGAAAAGGGTGTCTTGAATTGTCTCGGTATCCGTTTACTCATTGGAGCTTCTCCTTTTATGAGGAACCTGAGGTAGAGATTGATTTTATTTTTGGAATTTTTTTTTAAAAAGCAGTTAATTTTTTTTTTTTTTTTTTATATAACTTTTTTAAATACATTTTTTGTACTGCTTAATTTTTGCATTTGACGATGATTTCTTAATGCTGTTGATGGTTTAAAAAATTATAATTTCCCACATGGTTATAAGATTAAAAATATTCTCACAATTTTCCTTGTTTTTCATCTGTAAAACCTTTTCCTCCTAATTTTCATCTGTAAAACCTTTTCCTTCAAATTTGCTTTTATATCCTTTACTTCCTACTCCTATAAATAGGCACTTGCTTATTTTCATCCTTGGTCTTTTTTGTGAATTATAATAAGCCATATTTCATTGCAAAGCTTTATCAATCATTTCAGAATGGCAATCACCTTAGCATGACAAACATTGTTGGGTATTTATGACTGTTGTTTGGTGTTTTAATCATAATCTTTTATGATTTTTGGTTTAAATTGCATGGCAGTAACTGCATTTGTTTACTAGGAATAATTTTTGTACAGCGTGATAATCTGTTCAAAGGGATGGCAATTGAGGTTTAAGACTTGAACAGTCTTAATTGGCCCATGTGCTTTGTTGTCTTCATACTCTCCCTGATTTTATTTTGTACCTGTGTTCAAAGCTTTTTTATTATTTTTTTATTTTTTTTATTTTTTTAAATTTATAACATTTATGAAAAATAAACTCTTATAGCTTAAAATAACTGAGTAAAATATCTAAATTCTAATTAACATATACCGTATGATAATTTTTTCAGCATTTCTCAGCTTAAATTTTTTTTTTTTTAATTTTTAGAAGTGAATTTTGGTATAGATTTTCAAATATTTTTATTAGATTGTTAAGAATGTAATGTAATTTTCCATTTTTCAGTCTCAAATTTAACACAAATTTAATTGTATAGAATTTTTTAATGCTTAAACGTCGTTTGTTATATTCCTTACCTTCGTACCAACATGATAAATTTATAACTGCTAAGCCTCGGTATCCCTTCTTTGGCGGACTTTTAAAAAGCATATTCGCTGTTACAAGTGACTTTGATTTACCTCATTCATTCCTTTAAATATTTTTTTTAACAAATGACATTTTTTTGTTGTTACACTAACTCCCAGAAATAAACCCAAATTTATAATAAGTTGCATTATTATTATTATTATTATTATTATTATTATTATTATTTATTATTATTATTATTATTATTATTATTATTATTATTATTATTATTATTATTATTATTATTATTATTATTATTATTATTTCAGTCTGAGTTTGATGTAGAGTCGTCCGTTCTGGGTCGTCAAATACCAAGATTCAAAGCAATAATTATTAATCAACTACGAAACCTCATCAAGAGAAAACATACGCTTCCTTATTATAAACTTCGCTTCGCACCTCTCATCAAAAGAACTCTAAATCCTAATGATATTTGTAATGCATCTACGAAGGAAGAGCCGGTGGCAATTGAGGGAAGATTACAAGTTAGAGCCATGAAATTCTCTCGTCTTCAAGTGAGTGAGTTTTCTTCAACGTGTGAACTACACTCTTCAAGATTGATAGTTTGCTGTCAACTTATGGATAGTAGTGGTTTGATGGGTAGAGATTGGTTCATAGTTTAGAATTGGGGGCTTTAATGGTTTAATTCATAACTATGGGTTCTAGTTTTTCCTTGCAAAATCTGCTATTTATATATAACGGCGAACAGTATATGTAGTTCTGGCCTTTAGGTTTCTTTAAGAAGAACATTATTTTTCTTTTCTTGGATATATCAGTTATGTAAAATTAATAAAATTGTGTGAAAATAATAAATATATAAATTTAAATTGAAAGGAGACCTGTCAAAATTGGACTTTATACTTAAATGATTGAATAATATTAATTGTAAATTTTGCTTTTTAGTATCTACTTTAACTTTTTATATCTATATTCTGTTTCAGCCTTCTTTAATAGGACCCTCCATGCGTTTTTCCTTAACATTGAGTGAAGTTCCTCTAATCTGTGCTTATGAAACTCCAGTTGGTGTTTGGATTGTACAAGATGTAACCTTAACTAAAACGCAATCATCTCCTATCGGGGTCCTTCTTAGGAATGCTGATGATAATTCCCAGGTAAAAATAAGACCCTCATAAGTTTAAATTATAAACTTTTCTTTCAAATATGTATGTATGACTTTAGACCCGTAGTATAAGAATCTAATCCAGTGAATATAATTTCAGATTATCGAAACTGTAAGTGTTAACTCCGTAGCAGCTGTTGCCGGTCTTCGTAAAAATGACATTATATTGGCTGTGAATAACATTCCTTTAGATTCTGGATCTCAGGCTGCAAAACTCTTCACCTCTTCCACTTCAAATAAGAAGTCTGTCTCTAGTCACGAATTATCTATAAGAATTAAGCGATTAATATATACTGATCATAAGAGGGTAGGAAAGGAATTTTTAACTATATTTGCCTATTTTTATCTTTTTTTTACCCATATTTGCCTATTTTTATAGTCTATTCATTTAGTTATAGTAATGCGGTGAAGTGATTTTGGTAGGAGTGTACAAATCTCTTCTCTCTCTCTCTCTCTCTCTCTCTTCTTCTCGTCTCTCTCTCTTCTCTCTCTCTCTCTTCTCTGTCTCTTTTTTTTTTTGTCTCTATTCTCTCTCTCTCTCTCTCTCTCTCTCTCTCTCTCTCTCTCTCTCTCTCTCTCTCTCTCTCTCTCTCTCTCTCTCTCTCTCTCTCTCTCTCTCTCTATCTCTCTCTCTCTCTCTCTCTCTCTCTCTCTCTCACTCCTCTCTCCTCTCTCTCTCCTCTCTATCTATCTTCTCTCTCTCTCTCTCGTCTCCTCTCTCTCTCCTCTCTCTTTCTCTCATCTCTCTCTCCTCTCTCTCTTCTCTGCTCTCTCTCCTACTCTCTCTCTCTCTCTACTCTCTCTCTCTCTCCTTCCTCTCTCTCTCCTCTCTCTCTCTCTCTCTCTCTCTCTCTCTCTCTCTCTTCTCCCCCTCTCTCTCCTCTCTCTCTCTTCTCTCTTTCTCTTTTCTCTTCTCCCTCTCTCCTCATCATCTCTCTCTCTCTCTCTACTACTCTCTCTTTCTCTCTCTCTCTCTCTCTTCTCTCCTCTCTCTCTCTCTCTCTCTTTCTCTATCTTTTTATATCTCTCTCCTGTCCTTCTCTTTGTCTCTTGTCCTCTCTCCCTCTCTCCTCTCTCTCTCATCTCTCTCTCTCTCTCTCTCTCTCTCTCTCTCTCTCACTCTCATACTCTCTCTCTCTCTCTCTCTCTCTCTCTCTCTCTCATCTCTCTCTCTCATCTCTCTCTTCTCCTCTCTCTCTCTCTCTCTCTCTCTCTCTTTCTTCTCTCTCTCTCTCTCTCTCCACTTTATTTTTCTTTATATATTTTTTTTAATAAAGGTTCTCATCTCACGGGCATAGCCCTATTCTAGGAGGGGAACTTGTCTAGGTAATTGCTGCCTAGGATTCGGACGGGGGATCAAACCCGGGCCTTTGCCTTTGCGACTCAGCTCTACCGATTGAGCAATATTTTTTTATTAACTAAAAGTTGAAAATAGTAATAAAAACCTTTAGTGACAAAAAAATTAATGTACATGTTTTGTAAGGCTTGGAAGAAAATTCAAGCCTTTTAGCAATAATCTTAGGAGTTGTTATTGTAAAAGTTCTGTCAAGATTTGCCTTTTAACTTTAATTGCTGTTAAAAATTGGATTGCCGTTTTGAGTACCGTTATTGTTAGTTTCATTTTGAATTTGCTTTTAAAAATTAAAACTGTTTGATTTTGTGTTAGGGTATTTTTTAGCGCTTCATTCTAATTAAAGGTTTTTGTCTTCATAGTTGGTAGTGCTCATTACTTTTTTTTTTTTTGTTTTCATAATAGTTTCGGTGTTCATTTTGTTAGATTAAATCGATATTGGCGTCATCTTGCTTTAGTTGGTTTACATTTTGAAATATGATATTTATCCTTCTGTCATAATAATTATGTTAAATTCTTTATTGTATTCCTTTGGTTATGTTTCTTTAGATTCTCTGGAACAAAATTTTCATGCTTAATTTTCTTGTCGTGAATTGAAAGATTTAAATCAGATAAATAAGAAACGCAAACAACGTATATTAGAGCTCATAGGATTAGTGGCTTGTTTTATAGATACATAGTTTTGTACATTTTCTGATGTAAATTCCTTTTTTTTTTATTTATTTTAATTTTCTTATTTTTAGGGTTCCATTGATCCTTTTAAAATTGAGCCTCTCCCTTCTTCGGAGAAAACTGTGCAGTCTTGTTCTCAGCAACAGCTTCCTCAGGCCACAGACGAAGAGTTTTTAGACAGTTCTTATCAAAGTGTGATATCTAGTGATAAGACCCACTCCCTAAGCCCAGATAGTATTCTCGATGAAAAAAGCATATCATCACCTAATTTAGTTACTTTAGGTAAGCAGTGTTTTTTATATTTCAAACCTTGAGATTATTGACATGCGTGTATGTGTGTGTGCGCACACATTCAATTTCCTTTTTTTAAAATTTCACTTTTCAACTGTTATTGGTTTCTTAAAAATAAAACTTCTTCAATAAAATCCTCATTTAGCGATGTTCTTAGATCCGATTTTATTTTTAAAGCAGAAAATAAGCTCTCAACATTCACTTGACTAGGAGGCAAAGGTGTAATTGCGTAAGCCGCATCTTGCAAAATTTTAGGATAGCTAGGGATTGCCTCTTTAACTGTTAACTTTGATTTCTGGTCGATATTCATTATTTCATCTAATGCCTTATAGAATTATACTTATTATTTTTCTAGAGGATTTTTAGGTTGAAGGTCTTTTAATGGTAGATTGTCTTAATTACTTAATTCCCAAAATCGCGACGGACCCCCACTGTGTGGTATCTCGCCATTGTAAGGGTTCATCCCCTGGATCAATCCCACAACCATACCCCACCCCCTCTCACAAAACAGTGCCATTCACTCATATTTTGCACCTTCTAGCTTCTGCCAAACTGACATTCCTTTACTTCATACACTCCTTTACTGACTCAATCTTCATTTTCTTCGGTCTCCCAGACGGTCGATTCCCAGCACACTCACCACTAAATAATAGCTTAACCAACCAACTATCATCCATCGTTTCCATATTACTAAACCATCGTAATACACACATTTATTCTCTCATTCACACCTCTCTTTACACCACACATGTTCCTAACATATTCATTCGTCATTTTATCAATTCTTCTCACACCTCACACGCCCCTAAGATTATTCACCTGAACAGACTGCACCTTAGATCTATGCCTCAAATTCCACACCATAGTTTCCCTGCTATACACTAACACCGGCAATAACATACCCTCATGCAGAACCCTAGTGCACTCAAGACTTAGTCCCTTTGCATTCCACAAGGATTTAATTACACCAGCCACCTTCCTACCATTCACAACTTTCCAAGTACACTCTGCATCATCTGTTCCCTTTTCATCCAACATGTACTAAATATTTAAACTCAGATACTTGTTCCAATTGCTCACTCCTCATCTACCACCATCACCGTACTCTTATCTACATTTACTTTCAAACCCTCTCCTTTTACACACCCTCCCAAACACCTCTGCCAATCCTCTCAAACTTTCTTCAGATTCGCCACACAAAATTAAATCATTGTACAATAAGCAAGACACTCTCCACTCTCTTCCATTCTCCATCAGTCTAACAGCCTCCCCTGCCACCCCTAATTATTATTATTATTTTCAGAAAAGCCTGTTTCTAGTAGTTTAAGCCCTGGTACTCCTGAATCAAGTCGGAGTAACTCTCCGGATGCTAAAGACTTTCTCCCAATGGAGGATGAGTTTACTGAGGAAATTCCCGCGAAAAAACTTGTATCTTCAGCTCCAATACCAGTTCCGCAACATAAAATTGGAGATGGGTTACTATCCCATGATCGTAAGAGCTCCGTTAGTTCCCAGGGTAGTAAAGCTGGAACCCCAACTACTGCATCTGAAATTGTTTCGCAGTCATTACCTATTGGGCTTTTGGGTTTGAAAACTCCTGGGAAGAAAACTACAAATAAAAGCCGACCTTTAATAAAACATTTAGAAACGTCTCATATCTCTGGTTCATGTGTACGTACTTGCTCATTTTCTCTCGTGTTTTTATTTCTCTTGCCTTTATTGTTTTAGATAAATTGGTAAGAAATTTTCAACTTTCTTTCTTTACAGGATCCTGTTTTAGATGAAGAACATAATTTTACATTGGATACCGAAAGCAAATATTTGAACATTTGTGTTTGGAGTGATCAGAACTCTATAGAAATTGGAAAGCAATCAAGTCATACGGATCGGTTTTCTTCGGCCAAAGATGTTATTAACAGATTCCGGAAAAGAAATTCAAAGTTTACTGAAAAGGAGTTTGAGAAAAAAGCTTTGTCCTGCCAAAATATTAAAGTTTCTGCTCCGCTGTCAGAAATGCTTAATCCTATGACGGGTCATCCAGATTGTGTTTTAGTTGGTTTTGTTAACATTGTAATAAGTGATTTGGTGGAAGCCAAAAAGTTGAATCTGAACACCCAAGGTTGTGTTCCCATAAATAACTCATTTATTTTTTTTATTTCCTTCGTCCAAGGTTTATACTTTAGAACCTGCTGATCCAAATAAAAATATAAGGGGGCAATATTAAATAATGAGAGTGAGAGTGAGAGGTCACTCTAGTCAAGTTTATCCAGACGAGAGGTCAAATTTTCGTGACGTAACCGCTATATCGGCTAAGCCATAGAGATTCAGCGGTATGCGTATAATCAATATATATATATACATCCTACACTATATTTATATTTATTATATTTTGAAATATAAATAAAAAAAACTTGGAGGGCCTACTATAAATTGTTTCCCCTTCTTTTTAGGCCGGTAGTATATGAATATTTATATATTATTAGTATATTTATTATATTTTAGGTATAAATTTTATTTATAATATCCTACATAATAATAATAAGTATAGGTTTATAAAAATATAATAAATAATAAGGGGGTGATATCTATATATATTATATATAATATTGTAGTATAATATATTATAAATGTAGAGGTAAATATATATTTATTAGTAGGAGGTGCTAATACCCTACTAGTAGCCTACTATATAGTATTATATATATAGTGGATATATATGATAGTAGTATTATAGATATGTGGGAATATATTAGTATGACCCTATCGGATATATATATATATATATATATAATTATAGTAGTGATAGTGATATGTAAAATCATCTATTTATATATATAATTTATTTTAACTATAATAATAATAATTGATTAACCTACCATATTTTTTATATATATCTATTCTTATATCTTATCATTATTATTATTATTTTTTAATCGATTTATGTATCATATAATTATATTATTAATTTAATATAAATCAAATTTATTAAATTAACTTATTAGTTATGATTATATATTTATTTATTATTTATTATCTATTAATATTATAATATATAATGAATTATTATTAATTATTAATATAATTAATAATATATAATTAATATATATAAATATTCATTATTATATATTTATTTATTGATGATTATCTTAAAGTTATTTATTATAAAGTGTTTATTTTATTTTATGGTATTGATTTAGGGAGATTTTACGTTTTTATTTCACACTCCCCATATTATTTATTTTCATCTTATTATCCTTATTATATAATTATTTTACTTATGCTTAATTATTAAATTGATTATTAATTCTTTTATTCTTATTCCTATTTATTTATTCATTATATATTATTTATTTGATTTTCATTAATGGTCTGGCCTATTAATTATAATATATTATTACTGGCAAATATTTGTGTACTATGTATTCAAATGACATGATAAATATAACATATTTAAATTTATATAATTATAATAAATTAATTTATTAAATATTATTAATAATTTATATTTAATTATTATATTATTTATTATAAATATTTATTTATTAATATTATCATTAACTATTATTTAAATTAAACTTATTATTTATAATCTCTTGATATATAAATTGTGAATAAATTAAATATATTATTAATTAAATTTTATTTAATTATTATTATAATATTTAATTTTAATTATTGAATTAATATAATTTTTAAATTAATTATTAAATTTTTCTTTTTTTTTATTTATTAGTTAATTAATTATTATTAAAATATACAATTAATTTAATTATTAATTTAACATCATTAAAAATATCTCCCTTTTATTATTTATTCCTAAAGGATGATTATTTTATTAATTTAAAAATTTAAGTGTCAAATTTATATTACTTATTTATTTATTATATTTAAATAGTATTTAATTAAAATATTACTTAATTATTTATTAATTATATAATAATAATAATTTAATTAATATTATTATATAATATACTATTCTAATTATGTTCATTTCTCTTGTTACAATTTCGTTGAATTCCGATCTTGCCAACTTTTCTTAATTTCCTTTATTTCTTTAAATTAGTTTAAATTTTCACTGCATTATGAACTTATTATTTAAAAGCATTTTAAGATGTATCATTTATTTATGTAAATAATTTTCACACATTATAGAATAATTTATAATATATTTTATAAATAATATTAATTATTATAATTAATAATTAAACATTTTTATTTGATGATGTATATTAATAAATATATTATTTTAATTTTATTTTGCAATCGAGTAATTATTTTTATTTTTCATTATATTTATTAATTAGTGATTATTATTTAATATATTTTAATTTGCAAATTTCAAATTTATTATTATTAATAAATATATAACTAACTACAAAGTAAATTTTATCAAAATTAATTATGTTTCACTTTTAATATTATTATTAAACTTATTATTTATATATAAGTTTTATTTTAATATAACGTATTTCTGAATAATTATGTATTTTACTTTCTTTAAAATCGTAATTTGGACAATTCTAATACTGTATTTATGAATGAAATGAACCTTTATTACAAGATATCATATTAAAAATAAATATACCTAAATTATTTTTATATATATTTAATATAAATTAATTAAAATTTTAATAAGAAAAATATAAAATTTTAATATATTAATTACGAATTTATAATATTGATTATTTTTTCATAATTAATTTATTATTATAATTTATACAAAAATCAATTATTTATAATATTTTTTAATTTCATTTTTTATATATATTTAATCTTATTTTATTATATAGTCTTATATATTATAATATTATTTTAATAATTTAAATAAGAATTTCAAATATTTATTTATTATATTATAATTTTTATTAATTATAATTTAATACATCTATTAATCATAACATATATATTAAACTATTTATTATAAAATAGTTATTATTATTATTGATTTGGGAGTGTGATTGATTAGGAGTGAACTGATTAACTTTATTATGATTATATTAGTTATATTAGTGCTGATGATGGCATATGGAAAAAATTAATTAATTCATATTATTCCCCTACTTTTTTTGAGCTAAGAACCAAGGTCAAAACCTCTTGACCTTTAAAAGTTTTGCATTTAATCTATTGATTTGATTTGTAGTGTTTGTAACGGTGTTGACAAGTTTTTTTCTAACCACGAAAGCTTGCTTTAGGTTTTATTATTATATAGTATTATTATTATTGTTATTTTTATTATATTATTATTTTATTATTAATTACTATTATATTATTATTATTATTATTATTTATCCTGTTATTATTATTATTATTATTCATTATTATTAGTATCCAAATGGTGAAATTATCTCATCTTTCAAAAAGATTCATATTGATTCATGTATGTATAAAGAAGAAACTGAATTATATATGTGAATTATTATTATTATTACCTGAATTATTAATTATTAATTATATTGTATGTTTAACCCTGGTGATTGTGCCAACAGCTTATAGATGTAAAGTGGAATTTATTAGTGATATTATTAATTCATGAATTAAGTGCAAATTGATGGTAATATAATTATTATTATTATATATTATTAATTATTATTCATTAATATATTTGTATTTTATAAATACCGTAGGAAATCTTAAATTCCTAATTAATAAATTATTTTTTCCCTTTATTATTTTTTATTCATATTAAATTAATTATTAATTATATTATTTAATTTATCATAATTAATTAATTTATCTCTTTCTTTATCTAATTATTCTATTATTATTTATTATTAATCTATTAAAAGAAACAAATAAATAAAATTTTCCCTTTATTCTTATATTTTTATTTTTTTTACTATTTTTTTTTTTGTATATATTTAATTTTTAATTTTTATAAAATTAATTATTATTAAAAATTATAAAACATTTAATATAATTATTCTAAAAATATTAATATAATTTTTATTTATATGTACTTAACATATTTTTATTAATTATCCATTTCATGTTACAGAATAAAGAACAAACTTTTCTTCAAAATAAATATGTTCAATAAACACATAATAATCATAAATCTTTTAATAAAATTTAAACGATATCCATCTAAACTAAACAATATAAAAAAATTTGAAAAACATTAGAAAAAACACTATTCTATGGTGCTCTCTAAATGGACACGAAAAAAAGTTCCCTCATAGTGAAGCCTCAATATAATCTCTTTATTCATTATATATATTATTATTTAATAATTGCTTATTTTTTTATTAATGATATTACAGTAACTAATGTAGTGAATACATAGAACAAATTATATATGATTTTTTTTTTTAAATTATATATGTAATATTTAATTAAGTTTTATAATGTAGCATATATATATGGTATTAACAGTATACGTATGAAGTATTTATTATTTATAATATAATATATATTTTGAGAAATATATATAATCATACATATAAATAATAATAAGTATTTATTATTAAGTAAAATATAATTCCTTATTTTTATTAACTAATATATATATATATTATATAAATAAATAAAATCAAATATAATATTTTTATATCTATTATAATTTTTTTTTCATCATTTAAATATATTATAAAAACTTACTTAAAAACTCTTTTGCGCCCGGGGGAGTTGGACGGCACCTTAACCTCTTGGAGGGCCAACACTTTGCTTTCCAGTTAAGCCGGTCTGCGTCTCTCTGCGGAGGTTCCACAGTTCAAGGAAAGTCTTATTAGAGAAATCGCGCGGGGTCGCTCGAGCTCACGCAGCAAGGAGCACCAATCAGAACCGCGAGGTGCTCTATTGTGTCAATTAAAGGTGTGGGGCCGCAGTGGTGGTGGACATCTAAAGTTGTCTATATATATATGGTGTGAGCGTTATCTAGTTTAAAGGTAATCGTATTTATTTAATGCACGAGCCCCAACGTGTTTGGGGGCAAGTGGGAAGTTACATGTATTTCTCCGCTTCCGAGCGAGATTTGTGTTTCGATTTGGCCTTCTTCTTATGAGACAGACAGTTTTATCTCAATTTAGGAGAGAGTTATTTGGGGCGGGAGAGTGGTTTGGTTTTTGTCAATTTTGGTTGGTTTTAACCCCTTTGGCATCCAGGGGTCAATTTCTACTTTTTTATTTGTTGGGGGCGGGGGGGGCCCCATTTCTCTCAAGGTAATTGTAACAAATAGGGCTCTCTCCGTGTTTTATTATTTTAAAAAAAAACTTGTATTTTCCTGGTTTTAAAAAAAGGGAAACAATAAAGGATATCATAATAATAAATTCACCCTTCATCTTAAGTTATTATAACTGTGAGATCTAATTGAAATTTACATAATAATATTAATATAAAACCCATTAATTATAACCCACCCTGACTTAATGTGTGCGTGTCGGGGGGTATTATTAGAGGGGTGGTGAAGGGGAATATTAAATATTATTTATTTTAATTATTATGCACATTAGTAATTCCGGTTCCGAATTAATTAAAAGGAGAGGAAATCAGTGTGAGTGTCTGTGGGTAAGGGGCGAAGAGGACAGACGGCCGGGGAGGCGAAGCAGAGATGGGGGGAAGGGGAAAGGAAGAAAAAAGGAGAAAGAGCAAAAAAAAGGGGGAATAAAGGCCCCAAATGAGTAAATTGGTATAAAGTAAAGGGGCTAAGGCAGGGTTCCGGGGCCGACGGGGGTGCTATTGATAAATGTTTTTTATTACGGTAACAGTAAATTGTTATTTGTGTGCGGTTTATCATTTAATAATTTAATTATTATATTATTAATTTATACTATATATATTTTTATACAATTAATTTTTAATAATTAATAAATTTATAATAATATATATATATATTATATAATATTTATTTATTTTTAATTATAATTTTAATATTTTAATATTTTTAATAATACATTATCTATAAACTATTGAAAAATTAATTGAGGGATTATTTGATAGCAAAATAATATTTCAGAACTAAATTTTTTTTAAAAGCATCGAAATTTATTTTTTTTTATGTTTTGTTGGTTATAAGTCATTTTATACTGAATCCAAGAAAATTCCAAGACCTATTGGAGATTCTTATATGTTATCACTAACTTAGCTAAACGTCGTTAGATTTTGATGAATCTCGAGCAAAAGTTATTGGGAAAATATATAATTGATTTAGTGAGATGAAATATAATCGCTTAGTAAATAAAGTATATTTGATATAAAAAAAAATAAGAATTGAGGTATTTTTTCTTAGTATCTTAAAAATCTATTCCGGTAGAAAAGTAAGAGGGAAAAATTCTTTAGGTGTTTTATTAGTAATTTTTTTATATATTGTAAAGTTATTCTATAATAAACTTATATTTTTTAAAATGTCTAATAAAAGTATATAAAATTAAGTATTATTACTTGTAAATTATATAATAAATTTTTAATATCAATCATTTATCTGTTTATATTTAGTTTATATTTATAGTTATTTATATATATTTATTTTCTTAAATAATAAAATAAATATTTTTAGAAATATTAAATTTAATTACTGTATAATTAACTTATTAAAAAAATTTATTATTTTATCATGCGTTATATTAAAATATGTTATTAATTTTAATATGGTATAAAATATTTATTTATCAATAAGATTTAACAGATGAATTATAAATTCATATATGTTAATATATTCAGGAATTGTTACCTATAATTTCATTGAAATTTTAATAAGTAGTTAAAATACTTGTCTGTTACATAATTTAATGATAAGATTAATTGATTGTGAAATTATTGGGCTGCGGAGTACGGAGCGGGTTAATATTTTATTGATAATTAAAATCAATACGTGATGTTCTGAAATAGTTAATAGTAAATTGATTGTAATTTTAAGTTCTATCCCTCGACCTATCTGACACAAGTTGAGTAAATAGTATAAACATGAAAATAAAATCCAAAAAAATTTTCATACTCATGCTCATTATCTTAAAATTTAATAAAATTGTTTAAATAGAGTTTAGAAATTGGTTTAATATTTTTCGCGCGTATACAAAGTGACAGGCCCTCGGGTGGGAGGGGAGGGAATACTTTAGTAGTGTGGTTTTCTTGCTTGTTTTCCCAACCCCCCGTGTTTTGAAAGAAGTAAAAGTATTTTTTCTACCTCCCTCCAGCTGGGTATCGCAATTAACGATATAAAACAGTATAAAACCTCGTTTGTATAAACGAAATATTGCTCATCCATGCGGAGTCTCTCACACCATAAATATTTAATATAAATAAATATTAATTTTTATTTTTAAATATTATTCCTTTATTATAAATTTATATTATATATTTATTTACTTGAGATATATATAGGTATATATATAGGTAGGTAGGTATAGTCATTAAAGGTATTCTTTTATTTACATACTCATAAAATTTTGCATCATATAATTATTTATTTATCTACAAATATAAAAAAAATACTAAGAATAAAGGTAAGTATGAAGTAGCCTAAAAAAATATTTATTAGAAGTGATAGTATATAGTAGATAATAGTAAATATATATAATATAATATATATATATGATATATATAATATTATATAATAATAAATAATATTAGGTTAGTATATTTATATATATTTATAAAATATATAATATATAATATATAATATTCATAACATTATTATATATATATTTATATTTTATATTATAAATATATAATAAAATATAATATAAATAAAATATATAAATAAAATATATAATAATAAATCAATTTATACCATTAATATATTTATAATAAAATCCATCACATAAATATAAAGTATAGACCACCATTAGCGAAAAGATTAATATGACAAAAGGAAATTTAATCATTTACAACTTTCCCCCTATGGTTTTTATGATTTAAAATCGTTCCTTCTTTAAAGCCCCAATCTGAGAGATCGCCGAATTTATAACATATTGTTGTTATCCCCTACCACCTATGTACACAACGATGAGCAAAGGGAAAACATAGTCCACGGCAGATTTACTATATTAATGTGATAAAAGAGGGAGATTAGCTGATTTCCAAAAGAGCAAGGAATAAGCAATTGATCATTAGTATCTTTTATTTTTAGAGTATTTCCGTGGACCTTTTTAGGCATGTTACCTTCCACTAGTGTAAGGGCGTACACAACAACACACTCGTTTGTTCTATAGTGATCAATCACAGCGCTTGGCGTCTTGATTCAGGTGAAGAATATATTCTAAAAAATAGTGTGCCTAGTTATAATAATTTAAAACTTTTACTTTCACACAAACACTCACAATGTGGCCGAGTGTTTTGATTATGATGAGAAGGGAGAGTTTTAATTCTTCCCCTGTGGGTTTCTGAACCTCGAATCTTTTCGCTGTTGTTAGAGTAAGTGTGTTACCTCTCTTATTGACCAAAACGTGATTAGGCTGAAAAGATATTCCTTACTAATACTACTTTCTGGGATTACCGTAACCCAATAAATATTAAATTTTATAAGCACAATAAAACAAATCAACAGTATTTTTTGACATGAGGCTATTTACTATGGCATTTGACCTTCGACCTTTTCACACTCGGAAGTCATAGAGGTCACACTCAGAGAAAGTCTAAAATTCAATGAGAATGATGAAAATAGTTATCAAGCATACAAATTTAAAACTGACTAAACATTTAACTACTTCAAATTAGCTTTATAAATATTATAAATATATGATAAGAGGAAATTAATCTCTCTGTCAGTCTTTCGGAATTCCGAGAATCCTCGCTGTTGTTAAATATCAAGTTTGTAATAATTAGTTAAACCATCTATGACACAAAATAATAGCTTTAAAAAGAGAAATTCCCACCATTTTAACATCTAAGGATAAAATTACTATTACTTCCAGAATAATAAGGCCATGTTCTAGATTTATCTTAGTGGGTGAATAATATATTATATTATATAAATATATTAATAATAATTATATTTTATAATATATATAATATTATATATTATATATAATCTTATAAAAAAAATATTAAATAGCCAATATTATAAAAATATTAAATATTAAATTAAATATTATAATATAATATTAATTTAATATATAATAATATATATATATTTAATATAATATTCAATATATATATAATTTTTATATATTTATTATTAATATAGATTGTATATATATATTTATTAAAATGTGTAAAGTTTGTTGAGTGTGTGTGTGTTAATATTATATTATATTATTGATATTTATATTATATATAATTATTATAATTTAATATTTTTATAAATAATAGATTGTGTAGAGGAGTTAATATTGTAGGTAAGGAACACCGTAATATTATCTGTGAGTACATAATCATTTGAGACTAGAAATAATGATTTTGGTGTATAATATGAATGTATTTTGGAGTTTAGATGGTTAAAAGAAGAATTATTAAATATAATTAATTATGTGGTGGATTAAGAGTAGATTGTGGGATCTGATATTATTTAAATGGTTATTAGTTAGGGGAACTGAGAATAGTTGTGGAATAAAAGTTGAAAGATTACGAGCCATAATCTGAGCAAGCTTTATAAGTAATTGTAATATACGGGTTGAATATGAATCAAGAATTGAAGGACTGAGAGATAGTAATATTGAATAAGGATTTGTTGATAAGGTGTGTAACAATAGCGTTTTTATAGAATAGGTTGTGATAATAGAACAGAGAGTGAAAGAGAAGAGAGAAAAAGCAATAGTACCCTTATAAAAGGTTAATTAATGTATAAATAAGTGGGTAACTTGTAATGAATTCTTATATACAGAGCGAATATTTACGTATATATATATAGAAGTTTGTGTGTGAAAAGAATATATAGACTGTTATTTATTGAGGTGGTTGTTGTGATAAAGTGAGGAAATTGGAAAAATGAAGATTTTTCTAGAATATACCAATATAATACATGAAAGAATGATAATAGCTGTTACGTATAGGGTAACAGATCTGAACGAACGAAAATGAATGAGGAAAATGAATAAGGTAGAAAGATAATAATTTTGAGTGCATCTAGGTTTTAATTTGGTACTGCAACAAGGTACCTTTAATTACATGTAAATTAATAGTTAAGCTCTTGTGGAAGTTGCTATTTGATATAAATGGTGTTTGTTAGTTGGTAGTTGCTTTATTCTGAGAATATAGTGTGAATCCATAAAAATTATGATATGAATTAAATGAATGTTTAGAGAAACTTGTGTTTTAAGAATAAAACGGTAAATTTAACGTATTAAAATAGAGAGAGAGAAATTTTTTTAAATAATTTAATTAAACGAAATAATAATTAAATGGAGATTGTAGTTATGTCTCCTGGATTATTTTAAATTTGTTATTATATGTTATATGTGAGATTATGAAAGAAATAAGTGATTTTTATGGTCAGGGAGTGAGAAGCGTTATAAAGTGTTTATAAATGTAATGGATAATATGAAATATGTATGTATAAAATAAGAATGATGTGGGGTTTACAGCAGAGTTGTTGGATATTTTTATTTATTATTATTAGTTATTTGTGGTTAGGTTAAGTACGTTTTATAAATATTATATAAAATATTGTTGTTTATTTGTCTGGTAAATCTGAAGAGAGTTTGTGAGAGATTTTTAATAGAAGGCGTTTTTGCAGGGTTGTGTAAAAAGAAGGGATTTGAGTAAGAAATGTTATAATAGAGGAGTAATATTGAAGGTAATATGAATAATATGATGGTTTAAATGAAGATCTTCTAAAAGAGTGATAAGTAACATGTCAATGCTGTATGCAAAACTTAGAAGTATAAAGTATATGATTTATTATAATTTATTTAGTGATAATATGTTATGGAATAATTATGTAAAGAGGATGGTGACGGATTATTGTAGGAAGTGGCTAGTAGGGAGAAGTGGGAGTAGTTTTATAATGGTAACCGCCACCGAGTAGAGCTTGATGAGATGCCAATTATTTAATCCTTGGTGGATGTGAAGGAGCTAAAGTCTCAGATGATGCGCTAGGGTTAAGTGCATATGAGAAATATATAACATGTCCATCCTGCTGTTAATGTATTGTAAGCTATAAATTTGAAACATTGGTCTGGAATAAGAGTATAAATCTAAAGTACAATAATGATTTTTAATGTATAATTTAATGTTATTCAGAAAATGAAAACAGATGTGAAGCTAAGAAATTAATAAAAAGAGAGAATGAAAACTGGTAATTAGGTATAGTAAAAAACAAGTAGATGATGAAGAAAGCGAGCTGTGTTATAATTTGATAGAGAGCAATAAAAAACGAGAATTTATAAATGGCTAAGTTTAAATTAATAGCCTACTAAATATTTTTTAAGATTTGATAAAGGTTTTATTCTACCAATTTAAAAAGTTTATGAATCGAATGCTGGCTCATTATCAATCTTAATGTAACATAAGTATATTCTATTTAGATTTGTGATTTTGTCCCTATTGACTTTTGTACTATTAACTGTTAGTGCCACAGTGTATGCTAGAGTTTGCTATTGGTAAATTTAGAAAGGTTGCGATGTGTGTGAAAATTATATTCATTGTTGAAAATTATATCATTGTTGTGACACAGCTCTTTTCGACCACGTTGGGCCGACATATTTAGGTGTTTCTATGCATTTCTAGACCATCCTTTGTGTTCAGTTATATCTTTTTCATCTCACTTTTTATATTAAACATAATTTAATTTTGATTAATAGAAATTAGGTTCCTTGGTATTAAGAAGCTTCTAATAGATCTGTCAAGAGTTGAAGAGATTTCGATTATTTCTGGAAATATCGAAAATGCTTAATTCTTTAAAGACCCGTTATCCAGATGTGTAAGAATCTAGGGAAAGGAACAATAAAAAAATTGGCTCTTAGGAACGATAAAAAGTCTAGTTCTAGAAATTTTATTCTATCCTGGCTATATGAATCATAATTATTTGCAAGTTATCGCTCCCTTTTTCCTCTGTGCAATTGTCCTTTCAGTCTATATTTAAAATAATCATTCAAGGAACATGAAGTATGGCGAGTAATACATTTAGCTTGCAGTAAGAGAGAAAATTGTCACCACAGAATCCAGAGACGGTGTGTAGTCCTAAATGTATATATTATGCGAACATTATTATCATATCTAAAACATCCCGTATAAAGGTGTTTGTAGTGAATATATCACCTTTATTATGGAATAAAAAACGTTAAATTATAAATACTATTCTTCCTCTTTCGAACCATTTGCACGTTTTAAAGAAGTATAAGTTAGGCTGGCGGAATTTAATCTAACTAATATTAATAATATAATACTATTTTTTTATTATATATATTTTTAAATAGAAATTCTAATCATAATAGGTTATTAGGTAATCATAAGATTAATATTAATTTAATTAATGTTTTCAATTATTTAAATATAATTTATATTATAATTAATATTAAATATATAATATATATAAATATATAATATAATATATTAATACTTTATATTAATATAATTATTATATTTATATAAAATATATAATTTAAATAGTATTATAATTAATAATATATTATTAAATATATTTTTAATTAGTATTTAATTAATTATTAAATTTTATATTATATAATTAATATATAATATATATTATCAATATATTAATTTTTTCTTTATATATATATATTTATTCCTTTTATATATATATAGCTAAGGGTAAATATTTATTTATTATTTATATTTTTAATATATAATTTTCCCCCCCCCCACAAAAATAAATTGTGGGGGAATATAAAAGGTAGGTACATATAGTTATTTATATTATGCCTCCCATATATATATATATTGTTGTGAGAAATATAAGAGAGTAATTGAATTTTAGAATATTAATAAATAAAATATATAAAATAAGGCACCTCCACGATCTTCATATTTTATATAAACATGATATAATATAATCCAAATAATAATATAATAATAAAATATATAATAAAAATATATAGATATAAAATATATTTATTATTAATATGAATAAATTTATTTTGTTTATTTATTTTTTTATTCACTCTGTTCCAATATGAGGTAGAGTAGTAGGGGATATATAAGAATAAAGGGTGAGAGGTAATTATTAATCGTAAAAAATCTGGATAAATTAGTGATTGAGTGAGTTTTTTTAATTTAGTTGCATAATATTCGCAATTATATAAAGATGTATAAAGAAAAGTGAACAACAATAAAAAAAGGGAAAAGGAACATGAATTAACTGCCTTTCTGTACGAAGATGTGGAGAGGACCCACCTTCTCATGTGTTTGCGATCTAGAAGGACATATTCCCTACCCATCCGGTGAAAGCCGTATACGAACTCGAAGCTACCTCCAACCCAAAAAAAAGTTGGAATTCATAGAAAACAAGATTAATAAAAAGCAAAAAACCGAGACTCTCACCCTTCCACACCCGACCTTTATCACCATAGGATGTAAAATCAAGAACACATTTTTAAATGAATCACTATATACCAATCGGTTTTTCTTGTTTTTACAAAATTATTTATTGTTAGTATGTGTTTATAATTATCTGTGCATAGATAATCGCCTATTATGTGACTATATATGATCCGTTAATTTAAGAAAAGAAAAATGTTGTATTTTTAAATTTGCCTTTGAAATCAAATATATAATGTGCGAAAGGTAAATGAATTATAAACTGCCTTTCTCCAGAGATATGAGTCCTAACCGCCAAATTGTTAGCGACTGAGAGGACAATTTTATTACAACGGGCGTTACGACTGAGTCATATCCTCACAACCCAAAAATATTGATAGGGAATTCAATAAAAGATGATATATAGCAATTTATATCACTAGCTTCCCTAAATCTAATGGCAAGACATTACTCAAGGTGTCAATCTATACCTTGTATCCAATATCCTCTGGATGCAATATATACTGATGCAAATCTTTAAATATTTATTAATATTTATAAATCCGTAACTTTTTTGATTCATTGGTATATATACAATTCAGCAAATCAAATCATCGACAATACATACATATCATCTCATAGTGAAGCTCATATAAATAAAAAAGTAGAAAAGAAGATGTGAATGTTAACTCTTGATTGAGGCAAGTCCAATGATATTCGATGATTCACATCTGTATTCGAGAGTGTTATTCTTGTAGCAGGAAGGAGCTATTTAAACTAATATTTACTCATTCTGATTTTTAGATCTTTCTTGTAATTATATTATGTATAATCCTAAAAATATTTATTACTTATTTCTTATATATTAATAATTATTTAATAAAATTGATAACTATATAAATAAATATATATATTAAACTAACAACAATGTTATATATAGTTAGTTTCTGTTCTTATTTTCTTTCTTGACTTAATTTTCAATTAATTTTGAAGAAAATATAGATTTTAAACAATATTACCACTAACAACAAATTGTTAATTAATAAATTTCGTGTCTTTATTATTCTTTTTTTAAACTTGTGATGAAAGTGAAGGTGAGGAGGGATATATTGTAATAGTTTTTTAGTGTTTATTATAAATATATATAATAATAAATAATTAAATTTATTATTGTGGAGAAACCTTGGTAGATATTATAAATAAAAAGCTATTCCCTTATTTATTATTATATCCTTATATATTTTACTCATACCATAAACACCTTCCTCATGACCGAGGTGAGGCCATAAACCCTCCAATATGCTGAGAAAAAATGTGGGGGGGGTACTACAATAAATAATTATAAGCTAGAGTAGGGGGGATAATACCGGGTATTGAGGATAATATAGTAATAAAAAAATTTTTGATTTTGCTATTAAAACA
Source organism: Trachelipus rathkii (assembly GCA_015478945.1). Taxonomy (NCBI): domain Eukaryota; kingdom Metazoa; phylum Arthropoda; class Malacostraca; order Isopoda; family Trachelipodidae; genus Trachelipus; species Trachelipus rathkii. Next base: position 27,969 of record JABUQX010013854.1, read on the forward strand.
AAATATTAATTAATTATTTATAATATAAATATATATAATAATATAATAAATATAAATTATATTTATTTAATATATATTAATATTATGAGAAAAATATTATATCTAAGTGATTTTTCTATTTAATAGCCTGGTAAAGTAATTATTTCTATTAAGTTATTACAGTCGAGTTTATGATATTGCATTATTTATAGTGATATATAAGAGTCCTATTAAGATATCACAATTTAAATTCATTACTAATTTTACATAAATTTCTATCGATGAGCTATCTAACAATTTTATTATAGAAGTAAAGAGGAATTAAATTATAGTAAGCTGTAGGAAGATACTTTGGAAATTAATTATATATTTTATTTTTATTAAGTAAAAAATAGAGAAAAATAAATTATTGCTTTAAAATCATTTTAAATAAAGAAAATAAATTACTCCTAAAATAATGGACGTACCTAATTTACTCCTATCATGAGACGCATGTTATATAATAAATTCCATTCTTATATTTGAGTATTCTCGGTAAGCACTATATTTACCTTATTTTTAACTTTATAAACATAAAGGTGTTATCTTATCTTTAACTCTTTTCTAAACAATGTGCCGTGTAAATGTGATATTATATCTCATTTGTGTCTCTCTATATAAGAACGACTTTTAAATCACCAATATAAATAATGTCTACCTCTACACATATATAATACAACAACGTCACACTCGTATTTAAATTGCATTTAACTCACTGTGAGGAGATCCAATAAAAATTTTAATAGCACATGAGTACGAGATATATTTAATTATTTAATGACTGCTTTCATTAAAATCATTGGTATTCCGCTAACACACACAACACAAAAAAAAAAAATACACTCAGTTATTTTAAATTATATCTTAATTTAATTATTATATCATTTTTGAGATACATAAATGAACTGTTTTACTACCCAATCCTCATTGAGATTAAAAAGGGAAAACGACAGTAAGCTGTTATTTTTATTATTAGTTTAGTTATTATTCCATTTAGGTTTATGAGTGGAGTTATAGGGTACAGATATCCTCGTCTAAGCGAACTCATGCATCATCTATTCACTACTTAGAGACGTACGGTAATAATAGCTATAATAAAACATAATAATCAATCTCTTAAGAACTACACATAATTAAAAAATAATAATACTTTAATATTAAACTATAAAATTATATATATATTTTTATCCTCTAATTAACGTTTTTAAATAATTTAATAACTATACTTAAATATCATATACTGGATTCAGTACTATAATAAATTAATTAATATTAATAATATTATATATAATTAATTAATTTAAAATATTATTTTTATCATATATTAAATATTAATAATAATAATTAATACTAATAATATAATATATTATAAATTTATTAATATTAATATAATATATATAATATTAAATTCATATATATATTATATAAATAATATATATAAATAATATATTAATATTAGATTTGATTTAAAAGTATAATTTATAAAATACATTAATATCTAATATTAATTTATTATATATATTATATAAAATTGACTATTTTATTATATTTATTTATATAAAGAGAGAGATAAAGAGATATATATAATATAATAATAGTTTATTAAAAACTTAAATGAAATATAAATATAATAAATATTTTTATGTTAATCAAAGTTCTATAATTAAGTAAATTAAAAATTTAGAATATTATTATTTAAAATATTTTAATTATATATAGATAAACGTTTTCTATATTATTATTAAGTTTAATTATTTATATTTATAATTATCCAGTATATAAGAAATTATATTATTAATTTACACTTTAATAAAATTTTAATAATTTATTATTAAAATTTTCGAATAAATTTTTAAGATAGAATATATATAAAAATATTATAATAAATAATAATAATATAATAATAATTATTATAATAATTAATATTAATAAAATTAATAATTTATTCAAATTATATTATTATTTAACATAACAAATATAATTTAATTTATTAAATTTAAAATAAATAAATTTTTAAATTAGTATAAATATTATAAATAAAAAAATATTTATTACAAATATTAAAAATAAAATAACATCACTCTCTGGATTGATGTAAATAAGAAAAAAAAAATTACCTGTTAAAGATTATTATTATTAAAATTTTGATGTAGTTCTTATAAATTTCAAGTTAATATTTAGTTTATAAAACTATTATATTTTAATTTATATAATATAAATTGGCGTGATAATAAATAATAATAATATCTCATGATATTATTATAAATTATTTAATACTTAACACTTAATCCTATCAATTTTATTAAGAACAATACAATTATTCGGTGATAATAATAGTTACTTCGGCCTTTTTCTAAATCCAACAAATCAAGAATAAATTAGGGGAGGTAAAATACCTGGGGATACGGGCGGAATAAAATAAATAAATATATCCAAATTGCTGTGAAATATATAACGAACAATAATAGTATTAGTGTCTAGTATATTTTTCTAAATTAAAATATATAATTCATATTCTATGTAGTTATGGACAGAGGTAAATTAATGTATGATTGTTTGCATATTTTAAAGCTTACTTTATTATATAACTAATTTGGGAAATTAAAAATATAATTATACTTTATATAAATATATTTATTAGTATATGATGCTCCATAATAAACCTTAATACTCATATTTTTTTCCTAACACTAACTAATAAAAACTATCCTATTATCAAATATTAATTCAATACTTTGAGTAGAGCGTATTAGCGGTGGTCAAATAAAAAGGGAGTAGTGACGTGTGACAATATTTATATTTACATTAGGGGTATATTAATATATTTATTATTATTTTATCCATTTTAAATCATAATAGGAGTCTAAAGGGAATGAAATATAACGGCTTTATTTTATAAATAAATAATATAATTAGCGTAATTATTCCATTTGATGATACAAATGGACATGGTATAAGTGGAGCTTGAAGTTAGGTTAGGTTAGCGTTAGGTTAGGCTTAGTTAGATTAGGTAGTATGTTACCCAAACTTTTTAATGTATTTACCCTAAAATCCATTTAAAATAAACGATACATTAATTATTGATTTTCGCTCCTTAAGTCAACCATTATAATTAAGCCCACACTATATATATATTATCAATATACATATATATTTATTCATCTATATAGTATATCTATATATTATATCATATATATATACCTAACTATACGATATATATATTTATATATATAGTCGCTATATATATGATAATATATATATATATATATATACGCACACGGCTATAATATATACCTATATATATACATAATATATATATATATATATATATATATAATATATATAAATATTATATATATATGTATATATAATATAACTACATTAGTATATTTATTATTGTTAAAATATCTTTTATAAATATATACTATTAATTAATCACAAATATACGGTCGAAGACTCGGGTGTATCGTGTCGTAACAAATTACTCTTGAAACAAGTGACCACAAAACACTTATCCTCATATAGGGCTCCAAATCCTCAGTAATTCAAAATATAATATAGTGATTTTATATCCAAATTTATATAGCCTCACAGGGATATTCTGTATTTATTATCATATTGCATTAGATGGAGTTATTAGTAGGTTCGAATATCCTTTTCCCATATGTATAATTAGCTGCTAATTAAATAGTAGCATTATTCAATGTATAAAATGGAAATTAATATAAACCTATTGTTGTCACATATAAATTCCACTCCTGTATATATATATATCTATCTCTTAGACCGTATACATATATACATATAATTGAAGCGTATATATGTACATACGACGCATAACACTGTAACTGAAAATAGCCTTAATCAATAACTATACTTAGAATGAATGATGTCGAATCCTCCTCTCTCTCCTCTTCTCAAATACTCGCACCTTTATATCACAATATCCTCGCTATTTTTTAATTCGCCCTATATATCTAACAAATCCTATATATATATGTATTACCCCACAAAATTTCGCCAGAGCGCGGGTAGGAAATATATAATCTTTTTATATTCCATATATAGATTTAACATGAGGAAAATTTGTAAACAAAACTACGGTAATACTAATAGGTATATTTAGGGTGAGATGAAATATAATAAATATATAATTATAAATTAATAATAAATATTTATCCTTACGCTGTTGGAAAATTATGGGATATTTTTATAGTAGATAATATTTATACTGAAGTACAAATATTATATTACAATACCCATACCCTACTAATATATATATATAATATAATATATATATAAATTCTTCCATGTTATTAACACCATGATCTTTTTAAATCAGGAATTTCAAATTATGATGAAATGTAAAGAATACTATGTTGTTAATTTGTAACATTTAAAATTTGGAAGATAAACTGGTTGAGGAATTATTTCGCAATCTAATATAACTTTTAAACTAAAAATTGTTTATTTCTTTTAACATCTTAATAGCAATTTTCTAAGTTAAAGAAAATATGATTGAAAGTTTAGTTTTTGATTATTGTTATCGTATTTTGACATTATCAATTCTTTTAAATTTGAGATACTAATGTTTTCCTTCCATTTATTTACTCTATAAAAAGATAATAATAGTGTATTAGCTATATGCTTTCATTTAGGCTACCTTTTTCATTACTTTTTTGTTAGAAAAACCAAAAAGATTAAAAAACATTGAAACCATAAAAAAACATGTTGGTTTAAACCAAAACATCCTGAGTATTATGTGGCTCGCAACTGAAAATAAAAAATAGACTGGCAGAAGTTGCAACCGTATTTTGCACATGCAACATTTACAGCATCTTATAGCATCCGGTTCTTGACACTTGAAGTGCCATAGTTAGGGTTTCTAAGGACGCGAGACAGTTTTTTGAGGTCTGGAAGATCGTTTTTGAAGTTTTTTAACCTGAACTTCTGGCTTAGACACCAAAGGGTTATTTTTGGTTCCTTGAAGGTTTCAAATGACCGGTAGATCATTTCAGATGATTCCATTCGATTTATCGAGGCCTTTTACCCCCAAATAGATGTTTAAATCGTCTTTTTACGTTCACTGGTTGGCTTATTACATTGAAAAACATAACCGAAATAAAATCGAAAGATTCATTTAACATTCAGTCGATATAATAGGGTAGTAAAAGAGCCTTAATGCTGAAAAGCCCTCACCTCTTTTTCCCCCGCAATTTAGGGAGTTCTAGTTGACGTATCCACCTCAAACATGGCCCAATATCACCGGTGGTACTACCTAGCCGGAGCCGAGGTTTCATGCCCTGCATCCCGCGCAGGCTGGTGCGGTGGCGGCTAAAGTTGGTTTTGGCTATACTAAGAGTAAAATAGACAGCCATCAGTAGCTGGAAAAGTAAATCGAATCACAGAGGGAGTCAGAAACGAAGTAGGTTCAAGAGTAGGAGCACTAAGCCGTAGCCGTAGCCGGACCCAGATTCAGCGTCGAATCTTGAAATAAACATTAAGACTATCAATGTGTCATTTTATATGTTTACCGAACCAGTATAGAATCCGATTTTGAGTTTTCAAAACTCCTACGAGGAAGTCTGAGCACATCCCTGGAGGGGGTGAGCCGAAGAGACAAAGAAGAAAACAATGAGAATTGCTCGCAGTTAGTTCTGTAGCAGAGAAGTAAATGAGAAGATTCTAGATACTCAGGCAGAACGTCGGAGACTGAGTACGACCTCATGAGCGGAGCATTTGGACGCCGATTGCCAGAAAGGAAAGAGAAATGGTACGGCCCCACATATGATGGGGTCGAACCCATAATAGGGGGTTTCTAGCCTGTAAAAATGACAATTTTAATTGGAAAATTGAGCTAATTAGCAGATAATTCTTAAGGCCTAACATGTTATATCAGCCAAGATGTTGTCATAAGAATCTCGAACATTGCCAGCAAACAAGAGCTTATTAATTATGAAGGCCACTTTCTTTAATTAACTCTCGCTAGCTTCTAAGTTCTTCCTATCTTTTCTTAATACATTATATATGCTAACCCTAGGCCGACATCTAAATGGCTGATCAATATATTTAGGCCTGACACACACAAACACACGCATACACACGACAACAAGCATATTATTATGAAGCCACTTTACTTATCTCATCTTTAACTATCTTCTTAATACATTGTGTAACCACATCTTATGCTCCTTCTGTTCACATGACCTGTTATTGTTTATAAAGTCATATATAAGATATCATCCGTTTTCTTAAAACGTCGAAGCTATTTTAGTTTTTGCGCTCGCATGAGGAAGCGCAAAAACTGAACATCGCTGAGGCTTATATACAAAAATATCTAAAACCAGAATTACCCATAAAGTTCAACGTCTGTCACTTAAATTAACATATAATATGAAATGCTAAAATCTAAAACCTAATTTGTAATTTTAATTTCTTAAATCTTGTATTAATAATTCATCGCGCAGAGTTAGAATCGAAACTCTGGAGATGTCCGAGGTTTACGGACGAAACCGGTCAGAAACCTAAGTAAATATAAAGAGGTGCCTCTAACTTTCTTTACAAATTCATTTGTTCTAGACTTAGTATTAAGAAAATTAAGATGAAAATCAGCAGAGAAAATATTCTAGGGATTGGAAAGTTGAAAAGTAAAAACTTTACGTTATTATTATATATTATTATTATCTATTATGTATTATTATTAGTTTATTGTATTGTAGATGTGTATAGTAATAAGAATTTTTGATGTATTCCATTATTATGTATATATTAGTTGATGTTATTATTATGTAGTAATTATTATTATTATTGTATTGATTAGTTATATATTTTAGTTTATTATTATTATTAGTTAGTATTATTATTATTATCTTATTATTATTATTGTTATTATTAATGTTTTATTATTATTATTATTATTATTATTATTTTATTATTATTATTATTATTATTTTATTATTAATTATTATATTATTATTATTATTATTATTATTATTATTATTATAATTATTACTGTATTATTTATATTACTATTATTTTATTGATTATTATGTATGTATTACAATCGTTGGCAATAGCGTTAGTTATTGATTAGTATTTTATTGATTATTACTTAGTATTTTAATATATTGATTATTATTATTGATTATTTTTATTATTATTATTTACTCTATTATATTATTAATTATTATTATTATTATTATTATTATTATTATTATTTATTTGTTTATTATTATTAATATTATTTATAATTATTATTATTACTTATTATTATTTATTATTATTATTATTATTATTATTCATTATTATATTATTATTATTATTTATTATTATTATTACTTATTATTATTATTACTTATTATTATGATTATTATTATCATTATTATTATTTAATTATTATTATTATTCTTACTTATTATATTATTATGATTATTATTATTATTATTGATTATTTTATTATTAATTATTATTATTATTATTATTATTAGTTATTATTATTATTATTGATTATTATTATTATTATTATCATCTGATTATTATTATTATTATTAATTATTATTATTCATTATTATTATTATTTATTTTTTATATTATTTATTAATATTATTATTATTATTATTATTATTTACTTACTTATTTATTATTATTAATGTATTATTATTATTATTATTATTATTATTATTCATTATTATTATTAATTATTATTATTAATTAATTATTATTAGTTATTATTATCATTATTATTAATGATTATTATTACTTAATTATTATTATTATTATTATTACTTATTATTATATTATATTATTATTATTATTTTATTATTATTATTATTATTATTATTATTGATTATTATTATTATTAAAGGAGTACAAGCCTTGATGTTACAGAGTAGAATAAACAGATGAGGAGGAAGGTATGATTAAACTCTGACATGTGGAGAAGTTGGAACGGAAAGTTGCAATCGGTAAGTTGCCGCATCGCAGCGTTGATTACAAAGTTTAAGCTTATCTATCATTTAATTTACAACATAACCTGTAACATTGGTTTAACTTTAAACATATATTTTCCTAAGAGACTTTAACATCTTTAACTTATTCATTAGCAGGAATCATAACAATATAGAACAAAGTTTGTTACTTATCAATAACAGCGTAACATACAGCGTAGCCGCGAATTAAACGAACGTAGTGTAACCATAAACTAAATATCTAATATAGCATCAGGTATGAATAGATGGCTATCGTATTAACAAAAGTTTCCTTCATATCAAGTGGGTCAACTAATGAACGTAATCATTACCATAACAACGTACTTTGCACCTGTGTGTCTTACTCTGTTCTATCTGTCTAGTTGTACTATATCAATGTTAAGTTGTAACATTAGCATTGTTTTGATTTGTAGTCATAAAGGTCGCCTAGACAAAGAAATGAGTCATACTCGTTCTAAATAATATAATGAACTAACAACTAAATATTGAGACGATAACAAAGTTTTAACTTACCACTCAGCTGGTTACCTCGGATAGATATGCCTCTGTGTTACAAATCTTTACGGAGTTACACGAAACATCAGATTCTGCTATTAAAGATATAATATTTTTCTTAACATCATACTCAAAACATATTATTATTATTATTATTATTATTATTATTCATCTATTATTATTATTATTATATTATTATTACTCTATTATTATTATTAATTTATATTAATTATTTTAATTATTTATGTATGTATTATTATTATTATGTGATTATTATTATTATTAATTAATGGCATTACCGTACCACCTTGATTTACAAGAGCCACAGATACAGCAAATATGAACAGCTACAAACTGCTAAGGCTGGACAGGCGGTGAAGTTGTGCAACGGAAGTTGCATCATGCAACATTGATTACACAAGTTTTAATCGTTATCAACAGTTAACTAACAAACATATTAACCAGGTTCTTCAACGTTAACATGAGTTATTTACGCCAAGAGGCTGTTAAAGACTTTTTAATTTGATCATTATCAGGCAATAATTTAGCCAACGATAGAAAGTTTTATATATCGTACCTGAAGTAAAAGCTAGCTCATAACATTACCGCACTACGAGCGATAAATGTATCATAACTAAATCTAACCATGCCTTAAGTTGAACTAAGCTGCTAACATTAGCAACAGTTGCCGCAACATATCAATTTTAAAATAACCTTAACATGTACCTAACTATACCTAACCTAGTCCAACTTTGTCTCATCATATCTGAGTGAACATATCAAGCTCGTTAATTTATATTAGACATTGTGTCAATATTGTAACAAAACCTAAGAAGAAATTAATATCGATGTGTATCAAACCTAATAGAACCATGGTGAACTACGAATAAGAGTACTAATACATTGCAAAGTTTTGAACTTAACCATCAGCGTGTTAACAACGAGGGAATCTAACATTACTATTACATTATCCAAGGACAAAATCTTGCAATATAGTATATTATTTAATTATAACCAGCAGTACATACAAACATAATTATGTATTATTATTATTCATCATTATTATTATTATTATTATTATTAATTAGTTTATTTATTAGTATTATTATTATCTATTATTTATTATGTTGTATTATGTATTCCACGAAATCTCTTATTATTATTATTTGATTCAATGTAATTATTATGTATTAGTCTATTATTAAGATCATTATTGATTATTAGTTATTATCATTATTATTATGTTATTTATTTATTATTACTTATTATTATTAGTATTATGTTTATTATTATTACTTATTATTATTATTATTGATTTCTTGATTATTATTTATTATTATTATTTATTATTATTATTCTATTATTTACCATTATTAATTATTATGTATCTTTCAACTGATCCTTCAATTGGATTATTATTTTATTATTATTGATTATTATTTATGTATTATTAGTTATTATTATTATTATTATTATTACTTATTATTATCTATTGATTATTTTAATTATTATGTATTATTAGTTATTATCATCTATTATCATCTATTATTATTTATTAATATCAAAAACTATTATTATTAATTATTATTGATTATTATTAATTATTATTAATTATTAGTTATTATTGAATTATTGATTATTATTATTATTATTATTCATTATTATTATTAGTTATGTATTATTATTATCTGATTGCCATATTTTGATTTCAGAACATCAATAAACACATATGACAACTTTGGAATGTAGATCTATAAGTTAATAGGTAACGCGATAAAATGTCGATCTTATCAGCGCCTACAACATTAACGCAAGCCATAATAATAAGCCCTGTTCCCTGTTGATATAATTGCCGTTTTCCGTTTTCTAAATATCCCGTTTTCTAAATGCGCCCGGTTAACATTTTATTTACTTTTTGTAATTTGTCACAGTGTTGGTACTGCTTAGAAATGATTTTTTTTTTACAGTTGTAACTTTCTTTTCTTATTATTCTTACCATTTCAGGAGTTATTTAGGAGTTTTTTATTTAAAGTTTTAAAGTTTTATATTAAAAATTGTGAAAAACTAAGCATGTCAAGGTTAATTTAACATTTAACATGAGCTAATTATTGGAATGAAATCTAAAAATAGATTTTATCTGAATCCGTCCTAGCTAAAACAAATTGGAGCTACGAGTAAATGCAACATAAAGTTTTTACTTACACAAACAGCAACTAACATTGCGATAGTCTATATATTACCTAGTACATAACCTAACAATTATGTTTGAAAAACTTTAAAATATTTAATCAAAGATGACGTAAACAACTTATTTGTAATTTAATGAATTCAAGAAAATGAAAATATTAATACCAGAGACATTAGACTAATGTTTTGGTAGCTGTTCTTTTTGAGTATTTCAAGCATTTCAGACCTTTCCAAAGCAGTCAGCCTGTATGACTCTCTTGAACGTACCTACTTTTCATTAAAACTGGAATAATACATATATTTTTCCATTTAATATTCACATCTCTATTTGTTAGCAACGAGTTCACCTTATGATTTGTTCAGCTATATATATATAACAAAACGCTTTGCAATTTTACAACCTATCCTATCTATTATATTTGAACTTATATTAAAGCTAACAAATTTTGGAACTTACCAAAGCCTGTCATTAAGACCAAAAATTCAACTGATCTAACAGTACTTTTACAAATAATCTAACCTTCTAACCTACTGAGCTAATGAATAGATTGCTCACATCAGCAAGAGTTTCCCTACTTAGTCCATCAGTGGCTATGCTAACATTAACCCTCAACAAAAACACTGATCTCTTTTTAACCTGCTCTTTAATCATAAGGTAACTTGCTACAATTATATAAAATTCTATGTGTGATAGGTAATAATGAAGGAGGCATATTTATGCGCAACTTTTAGTAAAGCATGACGATTAAGTTCTTGTTACGACGGTATGAATAGTTGAATAGAGATGGTTGTTAGAGGTTGAAAAAGGGTCAGTTGTGTTATGATGTATGGAGATTAAATTAGAATTAACGTTTTGGTTGGGTAAAGATAGGCCTAAGTTATCATTCAGAGCCATGTGCCATGAGAGGAGAGTGAGGAGAAGGTTGCCAAGAATCGTCCAAAGGTGAAATTAGATGAAAAACGAGCCCGAAGAGATCAATCATTTCGCAGAAAGATATTTATTAGCTACTGATCGCATCAGAGAGATATAAGAGGAGGAAGGTTAGATTTACAGAATTGTTTCTGGAGAGACATTTTTGGCAGGGAGGACCAGAAAGTTTGGTATCAGCTGTAAAATCTAGAAGGAGGTCGGCCGCGAGCCGTCCTTTTGGTGAGCTAACATGCTTAGCCTAGTCGGATACTAATATCCCGTGCAAGACGATTCGAAAGTGTTAACGAAAATTAACGAAGAGTGATAGGAAGTCAAGTTTTTCGATTTCCCGGATAGAATTGGTCTCGATCTTCGAAACAAGCACGAAGAGGACAACGTGCGCGATGCAAACCAACGGATTTTGAGGAGAAATAAGATTTGCTAAGAAAGATGGGGATGAACCTGCTCTATTTCTCTTCAGGAATGCACGGGGCTCTTATTTTTTAGCCAGTCACTGGAGCGGCTGCCTCGCCCGAGTCAAAACAGGATTCATTGCCATAAAAAGTAGGCAGGCAGAGAAGTAAGGCAAGGCCCGCCCCGCCCTAATGTAATGAAGCCGATTAAGAAAATGACAAGAAAGTAAGTCTTAGGGCATGGTGGGTGAGCAGTTGGAGAAAAATGTGTGGTATATGATTAAGAGAGCTAACCAGATTGAGGGTCGGGACGCTTAACGGTAAGCCGGAAAACGTGTTATGTATTTTGAATCCGAGAACTGGGGGAAGTGTTGAAGGGCATAGTCAAGAAAGTTTCAGTGATATGGTTAGGCACGGGTCTGGTAAATTTGGGATGTGATGTTCCTGGTAAGTCAATTGTTCCAGAGAGTTGAGAATCACTAAATGTTTTCACTCTCCTTCCCATCTGTATCAGACGACTCAGAATGGTTTGTACGTTGAATTACCCAGTAGACGGACCACGGCATTTGGAATGAGTAGCAGTAACAGTCTCCGTGAAGAAGTAGTAAATATATATACCGGGCAAAAAAATCTTTCCTATTAGGAGATCAGGTTGATGCACACATAATAACAGTTATGTAGTGGTAGTGTAGTCAGTAGTAGTAGTAGTAGTAGTAGTAGTTCAGTAGTAGTAGTAGTCAGTAGTAGTAGTGAGTAGTGTAGTATGTAGGAAGAAAGATCTTCAAGCCACACAAATATAGGAAAGGTGGAGACGACAAGGATTTTCAAGAGGTGTTATATAATTAGTATAGTATAGTATATACTATTAATTATGTATATAGTTATATATTAGTATATATATAAGGTATATATATATATTTATATAATACTATATATATATATATATATATATATATATACTTAGTACTATATATTATATATATTATATATATAGTAATATATATATATATTACATTATAATATATATATACGTATATAGTATAGTAGTAATATTATAGGTAGTATATATATATTAGGTGAGCTCATATTATAGTGATATTTAATCCAAAAATATTAATTTAAGTTATTTAAACAAAATTTGTAATAAATATTTTAAACTCTTATTTATGATATATATATATAGTATATATATATATTATAATATTATTACCGATATATTATAATAGTAGAATATATACGTATGTATAGTATAGTATATATATATATATATATTATAGTAGTAATATAGTTATATAATATATATATACTAGTCCTAACACTAGTCCAAACACTAGTCCCAACACTAGCCACCATTTGTTAAAGTATTTGTTAAATTATTCTCTTTCTTTTATCCTATTTCTTGATTTTATTTAGAATCCTTTTACGCGAGGTCTTAGGGTTCTCTTTGGAGAAGGCTTACCACAGCACTAAATTAGAGAGAAAAAGGAGTCAAGTAATACACGAATGTGATTTTTGATATAATAAAGAGTAAACAACAATTATTTTATTTTAACCCTAATGCCAACCTATTACTAAATAATATGGTAAATCCTAATATTACTTTATTGATTAAATAATGTCAGATCCTATAGTAACCTATTAGCCTAAATGCACCTAATATATAGTTCAAAATCCTTTATTAGCAATATGATGTACAATTCCTGAAATATTTAAATATAACCAAATATCAAAATTAGAACCAACCTTTCGTGGAACGGATACCGGCTCGCCTTGTTAAACTTTCCAAAGTTGTCCACAATTTTTGGTTTCACAGTTATTTTCCTAAATCGGGAGATCGCATGAAACTCTTAGAACAATGAGCGATACGTTCCTCACGCGAGCACCAGAATTTTGCTCGATACGCCAATGATTTCCTTAGGCCCAACAGGTATGATGCCAGATCAGCTTATTTCAAGATTAATGGATGGGATAAACACAACGCTCCAGTGCTCAATCTTCACGTATGTTGTATCCCAGCCTATATCCAATCTCAGTTTTACCATGGCTACTTGGCGTGCACCACAATGCTGTCTGTTGTTGAGTTGCTCCCTGGCAACCGTTTTTCCCTGAAAATACAATATAGTATTTGACACGCACCTTGCTCGGCTTACGAGAAGGTTAGTGACATTAAACGATTCTAACGCCTACCACTCCTCTCACTAATAATATAATAATATAATAATATAATCATCAATAAATATATAATTAATATTAATAATAATAGTATAGGATATAAAGTAATACTAGATAATAATCCCCCCAAACCTTGCACACATAATATTTATAAAGGCCCTGAATAATGAAATAACCTAGCACTCGATTCAGTTTAACCGCCTAATGATATTATATACAAGCACTCGTGCTCATAACCCCTAAAATATTGGGCATATAAATAGACGAGAATAGACAAAACGATATCCGCCTAAAACTGAAACTAATAATAAATAGATAATGAATCATATAATATATACATAATAATAAGTAATAATAATAATAATAATAATAATAATAATAATAATAATAATAATAATAATAATAATAATAATAATAATATAATAATGAATATATAAGTAACCACCATGAATTTTTATGTGCGGTAATTTTCCTTCACAATTTCCAGTTCACATAACTTAACCTTTCGTATGTGTGTTTTATTAGTTTAAAAATCCTTGTGCGTTATAAATTCCTCATACCTACACGGCCTATGTGCTTCCCGCACACAACACCACACAACGCACCCACAATACACAACATACAATATATACTATATATATATATATATATATATATATATATATATAAATATTATCTATCTATAGCACCTAAATATATATCTAGACATATATATATATATATATATAGTATATATATATATATGGGATTTATTTTCAATTCGTTGCTATTACATTGATTAGAAAGCAGTAAATATAAGCATGAACATGGCTAGATATATGTCACTTCTCTAATAAGAAAAAGTATTGGTTAATTAATTAAATGTAGTAATATATACTGACTCGAAAACAAGAACCGTAGGAAATGAAAGAGACGGCAAAACCCAAAAGAATAAATGGAGAGAAATAAGATGAAGCTAGGACATAAATTGTCGCAGGTTAAAATGGTCGACCAGGTCAATAGTCGGCCAAAAAGTTGCCGGCCAATGCTGTCGACACCACAATGCCTGTCTAGCAATTTTGACATTTTTTTTAAAAATGTGTCGACCATTTGACAGTAAAATTTTTTTACTAATATCGACTTAATCGATATATTACTACGATATTCATATTGACATGAGTTTTTTTTTTTTTTTTTCTTTTTTTTTTTAAACTAAAGAATACCACAAGGGTATACCGCCCGATGGCAAGAGTCGGGGTCTCCTCGCTTTCCGGGGAACTAACGCGGGGTAAGGACTGAATTCCCCCTCGGGGAGGGTCTCCGGAACCCCCGCTTTGGTATTTGGGTGTCGCGGGGGTTCCTCGCCCCTCCCCTACGGGGTATGGAAATCGTGCCCCCCCTTCTGTTCCCCCGTCGGCTCGAGCCCGCTAATTTTGCCGTCTATATATTTATATGTATATATATTTATATATATATATATAATCCTATGCATTTTTTTGACAATTTCTGAAAATTTAGTTTTATTTTTCGATTAGTAATTTTAAAAGTACATTAACTAATTTATTATTTAATCAATTATTTAATGTGTCGACGATTTAGACACATTATGAGAAAATGTTGTCGACGCCAAATGCTGTCGAACCAAATCCTGGTCGACGCAAAATGAGTCGACGTTTTTGACACCTTCTGAAAATTCTGAAATTTGCGTGTCGACCATTTTCCCTGTCGAGAATTATGTATAGTTCCCAAAAATCAACACCTAAAAGATATTATTTATAAGAAAGTTGCTTCACACCAATATATTTTTCTTATAAGAAAGTTATGTTTTTGTCACTTTTTTTGGTGGAACATTATTTTCCAGTGTATTGTGTTTCAAACAGGTTTGACCTTTCATGGAATCAGATTTTACAGTGTCATATTACTGTGGTAAATTTTTAAAACTGTTCTTCCCTGGTGTTTATGGTTATAAAATTGCATGAAAAAAACGGACAACAAACTCACCGCGGTTCTAGGAGAATGCTGTTCATAACATAAAATGCAGCGTTCATAAATGTTGCCATCAATCGTTGTTTAAAAGTAAGTGGAAATCCTGTCTGTATAAGTAAGTTGCCAGATATTGATGGAACGTTGAGGCTTCCGATAACGGCATAATACGGATTCATCAAAGACCCTGCATGCGCATATATAAATGGAATCTAAAAATACAGGTAAGAGTTACATGTCGTTATTAGAGAGAGTCAATGAAAGTGAAAACAAGATTGGACGAGTCGAATAGCCATAGAATCCACATTTTAGGAGATTTGGATGAGTGGAACTATTTCAGATGTGTGATCCATACTCTATGACTGACTAACCTATAGAGAGAAAGCAGCTGAGGTGTTTGGAAGGTATAAGAAGATGGTCTGAAGGTGCCTCAAAACATTCAGGCCCTTATTTATGAAAGCTCCTATAGGCTACCTTTGCGCTGGTTTACCTTGAGAATCCATCATTAATGGAAATTGGTATTTCTGAATCCAACTCCCGTTTTTTTTTTGTTTTTTTTTTAGAAACACTTAAAGACAATGAGTTCTTAACGAGGTCTCACCCTCACTCAAGGTAGATCAGGACCAACCTTAAGGAAGCCTTGTTCGATGCTCATTTCTATTAAACGGCTGCCATTTTTTAAAAATAATTTCTACATTTTCGCTATTCGAATTTTATTAGTTTTTAATTGTTTCAACAATTCAAATGGATATGTGAATGGTTTTATTGAATAAAAAATATTTCTTAATATATATATATATATATATATATAATATATATATATATATATATATATATATATATATATATATATATATATATATATATTTATTGTGTACAATTGCCCT
>JABUQX010013854.1:50000-57723 GCA_015478945.1 Trachelipus rathkii
ATATTATTATTATTAGTTATATATTATTATTATTATATATATATATTATATATATATATATGTTATATATATATATATATATATTAGTTAAGTTATATTATACCGAATACATATATATATATATATATTATTACATATATTATATTATTATTATTATTATATATATTATTATTATATATATATATATATATGAATATATATTTATTTTTATTAAATATATATACATATATATTTATATATATATATATATATATATATATATATATATATATATATATATATATATATATATATATATATATATTTTTTATATATATATATATATATATATATGTATATATGTATATATAATAAACCAATAATAATAATAATACACACACACACACAAATAATAATAATAATAATAATACACACACACACACACACACACACAATAATAATAATAAAATAATAATACACACACACACACACCACACACACACACACACACACACACACACACACACATTAATAATAATAATAATAAAAACTAATAATAATAATAATAATAATAACACACACACATACACACACAATAATAAAACTACAATATTATTAAACATAATATTAATACTAATAATAATAATAAAAACACACACACACAATAATAATAATAATAATAATAATAATAATAATAATAATAATAATAATAATAATAATAATAATAATAATAATAATAATAATAATAATAATAATAATAATAATAATAATAATAATAATAATATAGCAGCAATAATAATGTTGGTAATAACAATATTAACACTAGAACAATACCAAAAGTAATAAAATAAATGTATCAATAATGAAAATAAAACAAATTTGCAATAATATATAATTTATATTATAAATTATTCATAAGTTTATTTTCATTATTGTAGCTTTTAGTATATTTTTTTTAGCATTACTATTGTTATTACAAACATTATTATTGCTGTTATATTATTGAGCTAATAATTTCTCTTGATGTTCATGAATGCGGTGTGCGAATACGAATTTTATATATTGCCAGCAATTTGTCATTTTTTTTATTATAACTACTAGAATATTTGCAGCTGTTAGATAATAAAATAATAATAATAAAAAATAAATATAAATAAAAATAATAAATAATAATAATAAAAATAAAATAAAGTAATACATATAATATAAAATAATAATTAATAATAATAATAATATTAATAATAATAAAAATAATTAATAATAATAATAAAAATAATAATATAATATATAATAATATAATAATATTAATAGATAATAATAATAATATATAATAATAATAATAAATATATTAAAATAAAATAATATTTATATAATAATATATAATTAATAATGAATAAATATAATAAATAATTATATAAAAATAAAAGAAGGGCACCGAGTTTTTCAAATCATGAATTAAATAATAATAATATTAAAATATATTAGTAATGATAATAATATCATAAAAATAATAAATTAATTAATATAATAATAAATAAGTGTTAATAAAAAAATGGTATAGGAAATTTGAGATATATCTTTATAATAAGATTATACTAATAATATAAGAATAATAAATAATAATATATAATAATATAATAATAATAAAATAATAATAATAATAATAATAAATAATAAATAATAATAAAATATAAATCAATTAATAATAATAATATATATTATATAATAATAAAAATAATAATAATAATAATAATAAATAATAATAATAATATAATAATAAAAATAAACATTATATTATTATTATTATTATTTTATAATATATTATTATATATTATTATTAATTATTAGTATACTATTATAAATTTATTATTATTATTATTATTATTATTATAAAATTGATTGCATTATTATATTACTAATTATCAAGATATTTATCGATTATTGATTTATTGATTAATTTATTTAATATAGATATTATTTATTATATATTAATTTTAACTTAGATTATTATATTTTTATTAATTATGTTTATTATTATTATTATTATTAATACCATCATATAATTATTATAATATTATTTTTATTATTTGTATTTAAATTATATTAATTTAGAGTTTATATTATTATTATTATTATTATATTATTATGATCGTTTAATTAATTAATGAGATTTCTGTTAATGCATAGATTATATTCCATTAAAAAGTATTATAGTATAATTTCAGATTTATAAATATCACAATGATTATTATTATATTCAAATAATCTATGAATTATTATTATTTATTCATTAAATTTATTATTATTATTTATAAAATATTGTTAAATGTTCATTATTAATATTAATATTATTAATATTACTAAATATAATTTGAAAATTATTATTATTATCGTAATAAAATTTATATTATTATTATTATTATATATTATTAATATTTGATATATTATATTATATTATTATTATGTATTATTATTATTATTATTTATTATTATAATTATTTATTAGTATTATGTATTATATTGATGGATTATTATTAATGTTGAATATGATTATGATGTTATTAGGTTTAGTTTTTTAATGTGATTTAATGTCTAGTTGAGTTAAACAAATATATATTAATTAATTATTATTTATAATTATTAATATAGTAGTAAAGTAGTAGTAAAGATAGTAAATAGTAGTAGTAGTTGTTTAGTAGTGTTATGATCCTAGTTTAGTATTTTTTTAATTATATTATTATCTATTCCAAACATCACGATCTAATACTTTCAATTTCCTCTCTAAGCTCGTATTTTCCTTCTAAGTTATTCTCAATATTTTGCGGTGTCGATTTACATTTTTTTCATATATATATAAATTTTTTAATCATTATACTATTTCGAATTACATCGCTACCGTTGATGTAGCAGAATGGACGGAACAGAAATAATACAAAATATAAAAATATAGATTAATATATATATATATACGAACATCAAAAATATGTCATAAAAAAAAAAAAAAAGATAAAAAAAAAAAAAAAAAAAAAAAAAAAAAATCAACTGAAAAGGTACATTCTACACCAAAATAATCTGGGAGCCTAATATATCGAGATATAAAGTTAATATGATATATATGTTATCTATTTATTGGTGAAAATAAGAACTGAAATTATTGTTGGAGATAACATTGGGGTTTTTCCCATTTCCGCGTCTGACTCCTAAAGTCCATCTTCTCTCCTCTCTCCTCTTCTCTTCTTCTCTCCTCTAATATCTCTCTCTTCTCATCTCTCTAACTCCTATCTTCATCTCTCTCCCCCTCTATCTCTCTCTCTAGTATCTCTCTCCAGTATCTCTCTTTATCTCTCATGCTCTCCCTCTCTCTCTGTCATCTCTCTCGTCTCTCTCCCTCTCTCTCTTCTACTCTCTCTTCATTCTTTCTCATCTCATCTCTCTCTCTCTTCTCCTATCTCTCTCTCTCATCTCTCTCTTCTCTCTCTCTCTCTCTTCAGTATATTCTCTCTTCATCATCCTCTTCTCTCCTCCTACTCATCTCTGTCAATTACTTTTTCACCATAATATAATACTAAAATTAAGTTATGTGTGACATTATATTATCTATCTATTCATATATATTAATATCTATACTATCTATCTTATTATATCTATCTATCTTTCTAAATATCTATCTATCTATTACTTATCTATCTATCTAGATCTAATCTTAATCTATCTATCTAACTATCTACTATCTATCTATCTAATCTATCTATTTATCTATTTATCTATCTATTTAATCATTTCAAACATTTAATCTATAATATCTATCTATCTATTCATAAAAATTTCATCTATCTATCTATCTATCTATCTTTTGATTATATCAAAGACTTTATTATAATAGTTTAAGTGAATCGATTAATAATGGAAGTTTAATGACTTACTATGTATTATTGTTGACAACAGCTGTTAGAATGTGATTTCATATGAACTATTGGTTGATGATCCCTTAGCATGGCAATTTTATGGTGAAGATTTATCTTAATACAAGTGATGCTAAAAGCAAGACATTCGAACTAATTATAGGAGAAGAAAATAAAATCGGAGAAGAGGAGATTGATAGATTAGAGAGGGTGAAATCAGGAAATGATTTTTGGACTATGCTTCATTCTGCTAAACATAAGGATATAAGCTGTTGCCTAAATTGGTTTGCAAGAGAGTCCTTTTTTAGATCTAAACTTACATCATCAACCTAACCTACTAAATTTTAGCAAGTGGTTTTTGAATTTATTGAGGTGGGAGAAATTAAATCAATTAATTGATGAAGTCAGCTAAACAAAGAAGAAGGAATTAATGACACTTGACAAAATCAGAGATTAAAAGATAATAATCCTAGCAATGCTGAAGGTTAGTATTAAAGAGAACCATTTTGAAAATTAAGAAATATATAAGGAAACTTCTTCCATAACATGACAAGCACTAATAATTTAGCGCAGGTTTGCGGCGGTTGATTCTTCTTTTATAAAATCATAAAAATTCAATATTAACCTCGCACCTCCTGCTTCCCAAAGTGGATTTAAAGCATTGATCTGAAGAAGTTAATTGCTTTCATGAAACGCCCGAAGTCATGAAATTTATGCTTAAGAAAGTTATGCAGAGGTTGCTTCAAAATTCTCGCTAATTGAAAAAGAAATCGTCCCATTTAAAGGATTTATACGAGGTTGCAAAGAAAAATCCCTAAAAAAAGGGATTTTGGTTGTCTAAGGAAACTTAGGGGTGTGCTATGTTTGAGAAAAGATGATAAAATAAGAAAATCCAAAAATTTTGGTTTCCTAAAGGAACGAATGATCGTCATTTTGGAAGAAAATATAGGTATGAATAAATCAAAAGAATGATAGTGGTTTACATCTATGTGTGAAGTCATCGAAAAAAAGAGTAAAGCAAATAATTTAAAAGGAACTTAAAAAATTCGAAACCTATGATATTAAGAAGTGCCCAAGGTTTATGAATTTTATATGGCAAGATGAATGTGATTTAAGTGTTTAAAATTATTCACATTAGAAAGAATTTACAAAGAAAAAAACTATTTACAAAATGGCGAATATTTACAATGAAATTGAGAAAATCCTAACTCTATAATCAATTGATTAAATTTCAAGGATGCAAGATTTAAAAGAAAGTTTTTAAATGAGAGACTTCTGGCCTGCGGGAATAATAAATGGCAGAAAATTTTTTACAAACAGAAAAGAATGGCGGATAACAAATGTAATAATCAGCGATTTACATGGGTATACTTATCAAGAACTGTAACTCATTTGAAGATAATTTAAGATACTAAAATAAGAAGGAAACTATCTTAATCATGATATATATTATTACAAAAGAATAAATGCTAATTGGGAAAAAGATATTCACTATGATTTGATAAAATAACGTATCAGAAGAATGGGATGAAATGTGTCTTGTTTTCAAGGTACAAAAGAAAGTTGTAAATATTACCATGAGGGTAGATCTCCCCTCTCTAAAAAAGGTATGTGGCATATTTATGGAATCACAATCCTTTAATCAAAAAATATTGAACCAGTATTTACAGAGTTAAGTGACTTTTGGGTTTGGTTGTGGGGTTTCATAATTGGTATTAGTTTTTAAAATTTGAATTCTACTTCCATAAAATTATAGATTTTAAAAAATGTATATATATTCTCGTCCCTTTTTAAAACAAAGATAATTGAATCATTATTGAATTTATAATTCTTTGAAGAAATGAGGCAATAATTTTAAAAGTATTAATCATGGATTCCTCTAATTAATAATTGGGTATGTGATTTTAGTGAGTCTTGTGCTGAGATGTTGTTGTGGGGGCTGATTGGGATGTTTGTCAATTTGGCCAATTTGGTAGAATTAATTAAAGAGGGAAGTTAGTTGAAGGTGGTATAAGTGGTCATTTGTGGTGACTGTGTTTGATAAAAGTTCTAACCGCAGGATTAATTTACGTATCTTTCTCTGCTTCATTAAAATAACGACATTGTATCATGGCTTGACACTATTTGGTTGATTGTGTTCATAGGAAAATTTTGTTTGCTATTAAAGATATGTTTCATGGGTGACGGTGAAATTCAGTTGAGGAGGGATATTGTATATTGTTTGATTTGTCTTTGTTTGAATGCTTTATGGTGTAGTGTGGTTGAATCGTCAGACTTTCTGTCCCCCTTGGTTATAATCATGTGTGTTGTTTAAAAAAAAAAGTAATGTGTTTTGATAGGTGGGGGTTTAGTAGTGGCATTTCTCTAAAAAACAAAGTAATCAGATACTAATTTCGATAATCCTGGAATAAACTTACGCTTAAAGAATTGAATGAATATGCTACTAATATTGACGTGTTTGTGTGACAATTAATAATTTTAATGAAAATGAGGTTTTCCTATTTGCAATAAAAATATAAGTGCAGAGAAAAAAAAACACATTAAGATTAATTAAATTATCCGTGGATATAAAAATAATATGTGAAATTCTTACAAATGTGCAAGTCGGTAAAATTTTCCTGTATAGAGTGGCACTACGTTAAAAAAAAATGTAATACCTGGATGGAAAAACTAAATAACTACATAAGGAGCGAAATTTTAAAGATTCAAGGCAATGGAAAAAACGACTAATAGGGAAGAGAACGAGATACGTGAAGAATTTATAATATGTGATAACACGTGCTAATTTTAAGATTTAACTAAAACATTGATAAAACTAATCAAAATTAACAGAGAATGAAAAAATTTATTTGTAGTTTTAATCATAAAACCAAGACAAAGTTCTGGAATCAAATTAATTAGAGAAAACAAATCTAAAAAAAGTTGTATCAAAATAGATGGAGAAACAGATGAAGAAAGAAAAGCGGAAAAAAAAATTCTCAAGTAAATTTAAGAAAAGTTCTTGATGAATGCATTTTTTGCCAGATACGAAATAATTTGATATGCTTTGTTGAATATATTTTTAAAGTTACGGAGAATAAACTATGAAATGTTTCAAAAAGGTTTTCAAGAAAGAAAATTCGTAATTTAATTTTAATTGTAACTATACTTTGCAATATAGCTTTTTGATAGAATATAGACATACTTTATCAATGTTAAAAATTGGAAAAACAATAAAATTAATACTATTTTAGCTAAGTTTATGAATGCATGTAAATTCATTTCACAAATTATATCCCTGTAGATTTTGCTAGAGGGGTTATAAATAACTTCTACTGGGCGGTTAGGTTAGAAATTGCTACTTCAAAGTAACTTTTGCCACATTAAAGATAGAGCTCTGTTGAAAAGAAACCAATAAGAAATAAAGTACAAAAATTATAAGAAATAATGTTTGAACCATATGACCTAGTTCATGAAAGTCATCATCAGTTTTTCTTTCCCCCCCCCCTTCTCCTCGCTTCCCCCCCCCCGCCCCTCCCCACCCCCTAAAGTTTGCTTGAGGTATTGGACTTTTAAAGATATTGAGAAAAATTATATATCTTTAGACGACAAGAGATAAGAAACAACATACAACCAATAGGATTAATCAGATCTTCAAAAATTCCCTCATGTAAGCCTTTATCTCTTAAAAGTAAGGACGAATAAGGCAAGATATTACAATTAACTCATTCATGGATGTACTCGGGGTTAATGGGCGCTTTTTTTTTTTGGATTTAACGCAAAATCAATATAGCATCTTCTTGAATTTACAAGAAATCATTGGTTTATCTTTTTTTAATAAAAACTTTAGAATCTATGCATAT
>JABUQX010013855.1:0-28299 GCA_015478945.1 Trachelipus rathkii
TGCATATCAATAGTTATATAATATATAATTATATATATACTATATAATATATATATATAGTATATATATATATAGTTATTTAATAATATATTAAGTATATATTAATATATATAATATATATATAAATATTATTATTATATATAATTAATTAGATATATATATAATATAATTAATATATAGTATAAATATATATATATATATTAATATAATTAGAACTATATTTGAGAAATAGTATTTTTTCTGTATCAGTATCTTTGGTGTAGAAGTTTTGTTAATAATGAATAATAAAATTTACCCTTATGATAAAGAACAAAGTTATTGCATATTCTACAGTATATTATGGTGAAGCTCTAATAATATTTTTAATTCTTTTCTTTTTATTTTTTTAATTATTATATTTTAACTTTTTATTTTTAAATCACAATATTTTATTTATATAATTATT
This sequence comes from Trachelipus rathkii, assembly GCA_015478945.1. Taxonomy (NCBI): domain Eukaryota; kingdom Metazoa; phylum Arthropoda; class Malacostraca; order Isopoda; family Trachelipodidae; genus Trachelipus; species Trachelipus rathkii. Next base: position 446 of record JABUQX010013855.1, read on the forward strand.
ATATATTGTAAAGAATAGAAAATAATATAAAAAATGTTAACAATAATATGTTTCCTTCAGTATTTTATTCTCATTGTTCTTTATGTTTCTCTATATGTATCTTCTAATTAACATTACATGTAATAACAAAAGAGAAGAAATTTAAGATATCTTGACAACAGTCGTGTTTAAATACGGTAACTCTGCTGCGGGAAGGTAACATATGAATCTATCTATTTCTTAAAACTCTTGAAATTCCTGATTACCGACTTAGATCTAGGTTCGCCTTTTCTGATATCGATACTGATTGTAAGATCAGACGTTAGTATTAGGATTAACGGTCCTTAGGTTACGGTTAGGTTAGGTTAGGCTTAGGTTAGGTTAGGTTTAACGTTACAAAGACTTACGGTTAGGATTTTAGTTAAAGTTAGGTTCGGATAAGGTTAACCATAGGATTAGATTAATGGGGTACGATTACGAGTTATATTGGCATTAGATTAAGAAGTTCAATTTTGCATAAAAATAAACTATTCATATATATACAACAGTTTTGATGCTAATTGAATGTCCAATAATGCAGTTGGATGAACAAAACATGAATGGTTGGAATGTGCAAGGTGCGTGCGAGTGTTTTTAAATATATAGCTAAAACAAAACGGAATGAACATAAAGATGATTGATTCATCATATTATGCAAGGTATGCGTGAGTAAAAAGAAATGAAGGAAAAAATCTATTTGAATAATAATATTAAAAGGAATTGTGCAGAATTTTATATACAATAACGATGTGTATATTATATATAGTATATATATATATATATATATATATATATACATACACTACTCCTCCCTACATATATAATATATATATTATATATATTATATATATATATATATATATATATATATATATATATAGTTAATATATATAACATATATTATATATTAGGCCCTTTTCTGTTTTACACAATGGATCAGTTTTGAATTTTTTTGTTTTTTTTTATATAATTGGCTACTATAGGCTAAACCACCAAATTGTAATTTCAGTAGTAAACGGTACATTGATTCAATAAGTTTATAAGTATTTTAAATAAATTAAAAAATCACATTTTTGTTAAATATTGTTTTTAAAAAGAAATAGTCTCGAAAAGTACGCCACTTACAGAAAAACCAATTACATATTCGAAATCAGCGATATAAACCTTATTACATAAATGTAAAAAAAAAAACTCAAAAACAAAAAAACACATTATTTTTTTCAAATAAATTAAAATATCTCAAAGTACGACACTTACAAGAAAAACCAATTCAACTATTTGGAATCAGCGTATATAGCTTATTACAAATATGTAGAAAAAAAATAATAAAAAAAATAAAAATACAAAAAAAAAAATTTTTAGGGGGATCGATTTCCATATCCCCGTAGGGGAGGGGCCGGAGAACGCGCCCGCGACACTACAATATCTCAAAGAGCGGGGGTTTCCGTGGAGAGCAGCTCCGGAGGGGGGGAATAGTCCTACCCTGTTGTTGCGTCGTCCAGCGGAAGGCCGAGAGACCTTACCGACCTCACTGCCATCTTTGCGTGTTAACCCTTCGGGTACTTCCTTTAAGTTAAAAATCAAAAAAAAAAATTTAAGAAGTTACGGATTCCGTAAAACGATAACTGTCCTAAATATTTTTTACTCATTAGTCCGTTACCCTGAAATTCACTCTGTTGGTATCATATGTATACAATATGATTTAAAAAAAAAACAAAAAAAGAAAAATCAAATTACTGACCATTGTGTAAACAGAAAAAGGTCCTATAATATATATATATATATATATAATTAATATATATTATATATATATATATTAATATAAAAATATATATATATATATATATATATATATATATTATTATATATATTATATAATATAGTATTAATACTATAATATATTATATATTAACATATATTGATATAAAAAGGAATGTAATGTTGACATAATAAAACTTCAACTTCCCACATTAAAATATATTACCATATTATTTAAAGTAATTTTTTTACCAAAACATTTTAATAAGAATTTTAATTTTATATGTAAATAATTTAACCTAAATAATTGTATGAGTTAGAGAAAAAACGTAATGGATATTAAGTTGTACATATAAGGCCATATATTAATATATAGTAATATAATATATTTTTTATACATATAGTTATATATTATTAATATATAATAATATTAATATATATATATCAATATTATACTATATTTATCCTACACTCATAGTATATATATATATTGGCTATATATATATATAATCATACTAAATCATATATTATATATGATAGATATATATACTCATATATATATACTAATTTAATATATATAGTATATATTAATAAATTTAATATTATATATATATATAGTAGTATATATATATATCATACTATATATACTTATCATATATATATATAATGATATATATATATATATTATATATCTTATATTATACTAATAATATATATAGTAATAATATTAATATTATATATATCATATTTAAGGGATGTACCGTAGGAAACTGAAATTTTTCGAGTTGCCGGCCGGATACGAGGAGATTAGCCGAAATCCTCAAAGAATAAATTCCGCGCCGGAATTCGCCTGCCCAGGAAGCCCGGAGAATTTCTGAATGTAAACTTTCCTTTAACTATAACGAAAATGTATAAAAAAATAATCTCTATATAACTTTCAAGTATAGACCTTTTTTTTTTTAACTATATTATATATATATATATATATATAAATATATATATAATAGTTATAATATATTAATATTATAATATACTTTTTACAATATATATATATATTTAATATATAATATTTATAATAATATATAATATATATATATATACTATATATAATATATTATATATATATATATATATAAGATTAGTATATTTAAGATATCACTATATAACTATACTATAAGCAACATCTTTTTTGATAAAAATTTTTTATTCCACTAATTCATCGTTAATGATTAAACAGAACGAAGCCAATAAATTGTGCAAAAATGTCTATTTTCTTAAAACAAGTTCTATCAGTTATAATGTCTACAACAATCTTAATGAGTTGTAAAATAGCCGGGCTAATGAAGACCAGATCACAAATAAACACTTTCTATAAAACTAGTGGGAAGAAGTCAATACATGGGAAGAGAACATGCTCTATAAACCCATTATTTTGAGATAATATAAGGGAGGGATGCCTGGATTCTCTAATATGAAACTTGATATAGATTAAAACCAAAATAGCGAATATGAGCGAACCGGTATAAACGAATAGTGAATCTTGAAGGAAAATTTCTTACCCCGCTAAAAAACTTCTGTCATATTCAATGACGCCCAAATCACGGAAATCCTTCCGAAAATAATAACTTTTTATTGCAAGAAGAAGCAGCCATTCACAATCACTGAAGAGTAGGGACTCATAGAACTGTGTTGCCCATATACGAAACATTAACCAAAGTCTTGCAGATTTCAGAGAAACACTAGATTTTTGAACTGCATACGGTACTCTATGTGCTTCCACCTAGCAAACTTCGATACCAGTAAACTTTAAATAAGCAGTAATTCGAGAAGTTATCTAAGTCTGATCAGATATCATTTACACTACAGATACATGGATAGCTAAATATTCAAGCAAGTACATTTATTTCTTAACCTACCTCACTGCTACGAGCCAGTTGAGCAATTTGGTACTATGTTTTCCATTGAAAATCATCTATATATATATACATATATATACTATATATATATATATATAATATGAATATATATTAAGTTGTAAAATACATTAAAATACACTGTAACGACAATAATTAAAATTTATATAAATAGATAGTTATCTAATGATTATAGTAGTTTTCTAAGATTCGTTGAATTTATCGCATAATCGGTAATATGATAGTAGATACGTATATATATAGGATATATTGCTTGAATATAATAGTATATATAGTTTATGGGGTAGTAATATATTAATAGATAATATAGCATAAATATAATAATCATATTACTATAATTAGTAGCAATATAATAGATATATACTAGTAATAATAGTAGCGCTCTAGCTCAGTGGATAGGAGCACTCACGCTTGGCAAGCGAGAAGGTAGCCCAAGGGTCAGAGACTAGAGGTGTGTAAGCGAGAGAAAGGTGAGAACTACTCTATAAACTCTAGCTTGCGTCTCACTGCAGAGTACAATTAATGAGTGCAAATTTGGTAGGTGGTGCCTTAGCTAGCGTATAGGAAAGCGTTGCGCCGGCAACACTCCGCGAGTAAGGTCCCTGGGCCAGCCAGAGATACAGTCCGTTAAGGCCCGTGGTACCCGAGAAGACACAAGGACTTTCTCGACTAGGTCCACTGACCAGGTCGTATGACCTTCCTGGGGGAAGGTCGGAACTGTTTTTTTTTGTTGTGTTTTGGTATTCTGGTGTATATATCATTAACGTAGTATATAGGGGTACTATAGAGGGAAAGAATGTTATTTCAATTAACACAAGTTGAGCAAAAATTTTTTATATACTTTATCGTTCATCGAGCCTCAAAAACAACAATAAGGCTCGATAGGGAAAGGAATACATGCTGGAATGCTGGTCCAATTGAAATGAATTCGGAAAAGAAAATAAAAAAAAAAAGAAAAATAAAAAAAAAAAACAAGAACTACTATATTCTAGTTTTGCTTATTTTTTTTTTTTTTTTTACTTATAGAGGAATGACGAACGCCAAGGGTTATAGGGTAAATCGCAAAGATTGGCAGGAGTCGGGGTCTCTACGGCCTTCCGGGGAACTACGTGTAAGGACTAATTCCCCCATCTCCGGGGAGGTGTCCTCCCGGAACCCCGCTCTTTCGCGTATTTAGAGAGAATGGTCGCGAGTTCCTTCGCGCCCCTCCCCTAACGTTCGGGTTATGAAAATCGTGCCCATCCGTTCGTGTTTCCTCGTCGGTTCGGCTCGGAGTCTCGCTCTTCAAGCATTAGCCGTCGTGAATATGGGGCTATTACTCCTTTAGCAAATATATATATGTCTTATAATATACCGAGGTGGAATATTGGTAATTATATATGCGTAATATATGTTGTAATATTTGGTATACGGTATATGGGTTTGACTGAAGTATATATTAATTATGATTCATGGTACGGGGATCCCGGGACTGTGTTCGTAGATATGCTATAGGTTAGTATATATAGTTTGAATTTAATAATCGATGAGATGCGGACGTAAGTGCTTGTATAGTAAGTAAAGTGATATATATTATATGTATTATATATGTAACGTTAGTAGTAGGAGTTATGGTGCCACTTGATGCGCTAGAAGAAAAAAAAATAGCGCAATTTTTCTTATTTGTTATTTATGTTATCTATTATTATTTTTCTTGTTTTTGACAGTTATCCTAACTAAAATTCTTGTACAGGATTGTACCAAATTATAATGTATTCCTTTTCGCTGTGTAGTCTAACTATCAGTGTAGATATTTTTTTTTTGTTTTAGACATGTTTCGTGCGTAAAACTTTGGACCAGCATGTCCAAACAATGTTTTTGGAGATTATAATGTCGGTGATGTCGAAATAACTATTAAATATTTTGCTTGGTTAAAATGAAATATCTATATTTTAAGTCCGCGCCCTTTCCGTTTAAGGGGACTTATTATTCTTTCTTATCGCATATGTTTGACTATATTTATCCTTATTCACACTGTATCCTGCTATCATTACAGTCGGGCGCTAGTTGTACACTTATATAGATTAGCCAATGGTTTTGGTAATTATATCAAGGTACTTATTGATATAAGCCGTGTTAGTCTCTAGTCTCGGAGGGATTCTAGCTAGTTTGGCATGTTGGTATAGTTTTTGATTTTATTTAGCTCTATGATGTATATTGCATATCCTGTACGTGACTATGAGTGCTCATGGTCGGTGGGAGTAAGGGTTACGTTAGTTACTATAGTAGGCTTATGAGGTTGAATCATTATAAGGATAGGGTTTAGCTTTTTGTACTAAGGCTCTATGGTTTGGAGCTGAGGCCCGGCGATTAACTCGAGGATGTTTAAGTTATGTGAGAATATTAAATGAGTAAATCTAATTATCCTATATTTTTAGATATTTGAGTAAATGTGTTTTAAATATATAATTAGTGGTGTAGGGTAAGTTAGTATACACTAGTGTATACGGCAGAGTAGGCAGACTACAATCCAAGTGCACTATTATGAATTTAGTTAAAGAGATGGGCTATCGTGGTTAATGTGAGTGATTATATTCTTCCTTCAGCATAATTGGTTTTTTCAATTATCAAGTACACTTATGTAATAGTAATTTCCGGTTCCTCGTGCAAGACTGTTTGAATAACTTCCGTCCGGAGCGCCTGAACCAATGCCGTTGGGGATACCGAGGAAGTACAAGACAATAGTTTCGAGGACTTTTGCCGGACGCGAGATTACTGTTGCGATGTGCCGGACCGAGTAAATTGCACGGGGTAACGACCGTGTGATGGCTCCATCGTAATCATATAACTAATCACCGCTCGAGGTCTAAGTCTACTGCCTTGCTCTTTGTATCTTATGTGGCTGACATTGGAGATCTGAGTTGTCTTGCGAGAGTCGGGTGGATCGTTCAGATATTACAGCGACTGAACTAGTCTGGTATTTGAATCGTATACGCGAGATCTTTTAATATTCAGGAAGATTAGTATCAACAAATTGTTTTTGCACCTACGTTTTTTTTATGTTTTCCTACATTTTACGTTTAATAGTTTAATAACAGAAACTAAATGTAAATAATAAGGGCGGTACGCGAATCGATATAAATATTTATGGCTTTCATTCGTTCGTGGTACCTCGTGATGTATGGAACTCGAAGAACACACTTTCACCGCAATTTGTTTTAAGAGGAATATTTCCGTCAGTGATTTACCGCCTTTCTAACATGAGAAGGATTATTTGATTGTTTTTATGTTACGACTTATACTTATTGCGACTGAGGCTTCTGTTGTGTATTGACTGACTTAGTCGTAACATATGCGGTGCCGATTTGGTATAACGAGCAGTAAGTGGGTTCCAGCGCTAAGATGATATTTTAGGAAATAAGAAATTAATCAAATTTTTGCGAAGAACTCTCTCTGGCTTTGTAGTTGATGGGATCTTTAGGGTCGCCGTTTAATCCCCTGTGATTTAGGGCTCATCCCTATCGGGTCAAAGTGGTCAACAAACGAACTTGCTATTCTTCCGTCTGCTGAGGCCTGAGGAGATCTATATATTCGCTGGTAAGAGGTGGGGTGTAATTAAGAGGGACAGATTCTCAAGGATGTTTATATATCATTATCTAGCGAGCAATCTTGAGATTTCTGTTTCGCTCGGTCGCATAGTTTATACGAGGTTATTAGATTCTTATCATTTTATATATGATGTTGGGGCCTGAGGTATCTTATATCTTCAGTACTTGTGATGGTATACAGGTGGTATAATGGGCGGGGTATGATATACAGCTATTTCTTTATTCCGAACGGTATTCTAGTTTCGCGGGTGTTGATAGTGGGGTAAGTAGGACTACGCTTACTCACTGGTCTTTAGGTTAGGTGTGGAGCTTCTTAGTTACTGAGGCTCATGTATTGCGAGGAGTAGCTAGACGTCATCACGGTAGGTATGTAAGTGAGTGACTGATTTGGTAGTGACTGGTGTATTCATGATGGTATATGAGTAATTTATTGCTGTACCAGCAGTCGTAGTGAGGGTCTTCTTTGTGCGTATATTATATAAGTAAACTGATGGCTATGGCGTCTAATGTTCAGATTGTAAAAAAACGCCTTATATGTCATCATTCTCTTAGATCGCGGGTTATATGATCTATCCCAGTATGTGATATTTCCGTAGTTGTATTACCGTATATATATTATATAGTACTATGATGGGCTTGTAAGAGGTAATGACCTGATTACTAGCGGTGTTGGATGCTACATTGTATGCATCTGGCGATATAGGCAGCTTTTGGGCGCGTTACGTGAGTGAGCCAGTGGTGTCGTATCTCATATCCACCCATGGTCCTTTAATATATATTATAATATATATCTATGGTTCTAAGTGGCTATAGTAATAGTATAGTAGTTACTCAACGTATATGTGAGACTAGTAGGTATATATGGTTATATAATATAGTAGTATATTAGTTAGTAGTAAGCAGTAGGTGTAATTCTAATTATGGAGTATATGCTTATAGTAGTGTTAGTATTTGTTATAGATATACGTACTATATGTGTATAGTATATATATAGTATATATAGGATAAATAATATAATAGTATATCTAGGTAATATATATATGGGTAGTAGAATAAATATGAAAAAAGGAATAAGGTAACTAGGAATAAGTAATAGAATAATATATAGTAAACAAATGGTGAACTATATATATATAGTATAGATATATATATATATATATTTATATATATATACTAATATATAAAGATATTTATATAATCAATATATACTTTATATTATATTAAGATATATTATATATATAATAATGATTATAATATAGTTATGTATTATATTAAGTATGAGTATATATATATATATATATGAATATGATCTATATATATAAGATATACTATTTTATATATATATAATTATATATATAATTATCAGTATATGTAATATAATTATATTATAGTTATATATATAGATATTGATAAAAATTACCCCAACTTTTATTTTTCATACCTAGCAAACAGATATCAAGTTTTGAAGATAAGGAGCATAATTTATCTAAATTTACGAATAGTATATATATCGAAGAATTAAGAAAAGCGCGGCAGCAAAATTGGCACATATTTAAGCAATTTAAAATCTCGGAGAAGTTTCTGATTCAGCCTTTTGAGCGCATAAGCTTGAAGATTCTCTTCGAATTCCCAAAATTGCCACCACAATGTTATGAGGGGATCTCTGCTCTATGCTCGAGTCGAAAACTTCACAAATCAATCGATCTTTATTAATATTGATTTAATGCAAATCACATTTTTGCTGTTTTTCGCACCTGATTTTTAGGGAATTATTATTGTTAAATATATGGACTATATATTCAACGTTTATCCTAATTTGTTTTTTTTCTCGACGTTGTGGTGTGGGTAATTGGTACGGTCTTTTAAAAAGAAATTTTCAACTATTATAGTTTTATTTTACAGTTTTTGTTAATAGATATGAACTTTCATCTGCTTTCTTCACCGAACTGGGACTTTTAAAATAGATGGTCTTATTTTGAATGCATTGGAAACCAATGCGTTCATGGCATCATTACCTCTTGGATTCAAGTGTACAGGAATGGTTTTACTCAAAAATGAGTGATAATATAAAGAAAGGGGGAGGGTAGCAAACAAAACGGGGGAATGCTATTTAGGTTTAATAAATTGTGTAAGTCCTACTAAAGTTTTATGAATTTTTTGTTTTGTGAATTTTCTAACATAGGCCAATGTTTAAATAAGACAATATTCACTTTTCAGAGTTATCTTCTAACTATTGAGACATGTACTACTAGATTATAATAATAATTTAATAGAATGAATGAATAAATAAGGAATAAATAAATAAGAAGATAATAATTTATAATAAATAATCCATGTTAATAATAATAATAATAATAATAATAATAATGAATGATGATGCGATGATAGACGATGATGATGGATGAGGTGGTTTGGACACGTAAAGAGAATGAATGATGATTGATGATGGTGATCGATTTTGAATAATTTTGATTGAAATAAAAACTATGAGACATTACTACTTAGGATTTCTAATAATAATAATAATAAATAATAATAATATAATAATAATAAATAATATAATAATGAATAATAATAATAGATTATAATGAAATAATATAATAATAATAATTAATAATAATAATAATATTAATTCAATAATAATTCAATCTATAAATAATATTTTAAGTAAGAATTGAAGAATAATAAGATAAGAATAATATAATAATTAGAATGATAATAATAATAATAATAATAATAATAATATAAAAATAATAATAATAGTAATAATATGATTATGATTGAATAATTAATAGTGATGAATGAATGACAATAATAATAATAAAAAATAAATAATAATCAATAATACAATTCATAATAATAATAATAACTAACAATAATTAATAATAGTAATAATAATTAATAATAATAATAATACATAATAATAATAATAATAAGTAATAATAATAATAATAATAATAATAATAATAATAATCAATAATAACAATAACATAATAATCAATAATAATGAAGAAATTAACAAAAATCTTAAGTAATATTAGTGAATGAATTAATGAATGTAACATTAAGTGATAGTATCTATATATTATTGAGTAGGGAGGTATTATGTATAGGTTGATTATATTATAGGGTGGATATATATTTCGGTATTGTAGGCTATATATTACTAAGGATATATAATAATATATGTATATTATATATACGGTATATAGCCCAATACTATATTAGTGGTATATGAATTTATACTTAGGTTTATATAATAAGTAGTATATTACTATTACTATATATATATTATATATAATATTATAATATATATAATATGATATATACTATATAATATATTATCTTATATCTATATATATATATAATTAATATATTAGTTAGTACAATGTCATAATATATATATTTTATACTATATATAATATATATTAGTATAATAGTATATAGAGGGGCTTTTAAACAGAGCTAACATTATATATATATATTGATATATATATTAAGTATAATATATAGTATAATATATATATATATAGGGGTAGTTTATATAATAGTGATATAATATATATAATTTAATGTATATAGTTATTATTAGTAGTGGTATGCTATACTATCTTATAGTATATAGTCTATATATATATATATATAGGTATAATAATATAAATATTATACTATTATACATTTACTTATATATATAATTATGGTTATCATATAGTATATGATAGCAGCTATATATTATATATAATATACACATATTATATTACAATATATAATATAATAGTATTATATATATATATATATATATATATATATATATAAGTATATATCTAATATTAATATATATTATATATATATATATAATATTATATTATTACCGGTATATATATATATATATATATATATTATATATATAATATATAATTATATTATATAATTATAATATATATATATATATTATATAGTATATTTATATTTATATATATATAGTATATATATATATACTATATATTATATATATAATATATTATATATATATATATATATATATTATATATATATATATATATATATATATTTATATATATATAGTATATAGCTATATATACTATTTATATATATATTTAATTTGTTAGAATTTTCAGAAGTGAACAAGAGAATCCATATTCTTGAAATAATCGAGAAAGTGCTAAATAATAAGTCGGTGCAATTAAATATCTTGTTCGAAATCTGAGTTCGTTTATTTGATAAGATGATTTCGCTCTCTAAAAAGTGCCAGAAACAAAACAATAAATGTTAGAATGAAGTATTGATTTCAATATGAGGTTATGCAATGGATGATAAGATGGAAGGAGGTTGGTCGTTCAAATATTTACGAACATTTTCATTGTGAAGACCCTATATATTATATAGTATATAAAGTATTAATATAATAAATATAAAATAATATAGTGATTAGATATTCTATATATATATAGTACGTATATATATATATATATATATATATATGTATTTATATATATGATGTAAGTATATATATATTAGTATATTATTTATAATATATTTATTGCAAGATACTAACCTTATATGTATTATATATATTTATATATATATATATATTTCTCCGAAGGAATATATCATCATCAATCTATTATATATATTATATATTATATATTTATTTTTTTTATTATACTATATAGTATAGCTATAATAAATTATACTATTAGCTAACTATTTGGCTACTACCGGTACTATATATATATACATATATAGTATATATATATATAATATCGTACAATCTTTATCTGATAATGAAAGATTATATTATAGGAGACTTGTTTAATTATCTATTAATATACTTGTGTGTGTGTGAATCTGCTTTGGTAGTTCGAGAGAGAGCGGTGTGTGTGTGGGTGTCGTTGTGTGTAGGTGTGTGTGTGTGTGTGTGTGTGTGTTTTGTGTGGCGTGTGTGGGGTGTGTCAGGACTCTCCATATCTATCCTAGATGTCTTCTATAGTCTTTAATTCTTTGCTAATTTGAACACCTATTCTACTAAACGCTTGTAATAAAATATCAATCCTTTGATAAGAATTTTTAGGATACTATAAATTCTCTGTTCAAGTTTTTCATTATTATATAATGAATATATTAATTTTAGTTATTCTTAGTGTATTATTATTATTTATTATTATTATTTATTTTATTATTATTTTATTATTATGTATTGGTTATTATTATTTTGAATTGATTTTTATTTCTTCCAATAATTCATTCATTTATTTTTAAATGTGACTTTTGCATTTCCACGGCTTTTTCAATGCCTCCTGAAAGTATTTCGTTCAACAGAAGAAATTTCTTTAATATTATTCTTGAATAAATAAAAACATTGATTTAAGTGTAGTACCAAGCTTTGGTCCGTACACTTCGGAAATTTACTTTTTAATAAAGTATATTTGTAAGATTTTTTCATGCTTTTTTATATAATAAATGTCGTGTAAACTATAACAAAAATAAATAAATAAAATGTAATCCATTTAAAAGTTAGAGAAGTTAACTTACATTGACTTTTTGTCAATTTAAAGATTTTTAAAAAATTGGATCATTTATTATATTTTATGTTTAATCATTGTTTATGTTTCCTTTTAAGAGCAATGATTCCCCTAGGCGCAATTCATAAAAATCCTTTTTTTCTTGTTATGATGGAGAAGCTTTCTGTTATGCTGTTATCGGGAGGTTTTTGTGTTCTTCTTTAAATGTTGAAATATTTTAGTCGGCTTATACTTATGTTGCGAACATCTCATGTTGAGGGTATTCGTTGTTTATCCGATATAGCGGCGTTACATCCACTTCAGAACATTTTGAAAATCGGTCACGCGTTACTACTCTCAACATCCGAAAGCGCTTCACGAGTATAGAGAAGCACGACCTCAGTTTCAATGGCTTAAGTACGGATCTTTAATCACTGGAAGCACCGAGATTCTTATTATATATGCTTTTTTTTAAATTAATTTAATTTGTTTATATTCATATTCTTCCTAACTTAGCTATTTTCAGTTTTATAAATAACTAACGGGCTTATTGTTTTCGTTTTCATTGATGGTATTGCCAAATAAATTGAGTGCTAAAGTGTCTTACATGAGGGTTTGTTCTCTAGTTTCATAGCTTTATTATGTACTGGGTGGAGAGTTATTTAGATCTGTGCTATTCTTTAATTTTCTATCATCTAAAAAAGGGTTCCAGTCAGACGATATCTTAAACGCTCGTTGAATGAACTCAAGTCTTTATGGTAGCAATTTGTAGATTTAACGTAGAAGGAGTCGAAATTCAAGTTGTTCCTTTATCTGTAGATTAACGTAGACACTTCTATCAGGTAAAATTAACATAACATAACGAAATTTTAATATTAATATCGTAAGAATTAATGTAGCTACTTTTATGCTCTTTCAAAAGGTAAATTTTCAAAACCTCTGAAAGATCTTCTAAATTTGGATTTGATAACTTTGATTCGTGAGTTACTTCGTTTTATCAAGTTACATTAAAATGAAAGTATCAAATGTATAAAGAATGGAGGACATTTCAGAAAGTCTAGATCTAAATCATAATTTGCGAGAGGTCTCTCTAGTGTAAAGGTGACTTACGCATAGAAGGTCATGGCCATTTTTTGGATAGTAGTGTTTTACCATTGAAGCCCTGAAAGGTGTTTTCGTGGTAACCTTTTCAGAATGTACAGAATGTCTTCTTCTACGGACGGCGGTGGTTTTATGTCATAAAATGATAAACATTTTTTTAATATTGAGTTAAATTGGTGCTATGTAATCAGGTCTCTTGCCAAATATTGTGGAACCCATTCGGAGGCTTTGAAAAGGCTTTCAACATCTAGAGATATATGATTTTGTTAACATCGAAAGAATTAATAATGGTTTTTGATTTGTATTTGGTGCAAAAAATTTGGACCCCTGTCATTGGGGATTGTTTAGAGGCTTACGGGGAAGAGATATAGTTTGCGTATAAGATATGGTCTTATTAGGAAGTGTGTAATTATCTGATTTTTGAGAATTTCATGTAGATCACGTGTGATACTCCTAGTCCACTTGAGTTTACTATACAGTTGGTCTTGAAGGGTTGGTCCTCCGTGCATTTCTGATCCTTTCGTAGCGCCATGCGCAGAAATGCTTCATTTTTGTTGCATGATCCAATTCTTCTTATTTTTTTGTTTTTAATGTTAATGTCCGTGATCATGCTTGCAAGGCAATTAATAATGTCCGTGATCTTGATAACTTCTCCGTTTGACTTTTTAAGCCATGGGTTGATTTTGCGTTTATCAACTTGAACGGCGGTATCCTATGGGTCTACTCTTTAGGGTTCCGCAACTTTCGCAGTTTCTTACACACACACACACAATAATATATATAGTTATCTATAAGTAGTATATATATTATTGATTTTAGGATATGTATATAGTATTTACTAGTATATATTAGGTAATATACTATATATATATATACTATATGATTACTGATATACGTAATTTATATATTACCCCTATCTAATATGTACAGGTTGCGGAACCACCACTGGGCTGATCACTCGAGCGGAGAGCCCTACTTTCGAGAAAGCAGAGGGGTGTTAAATATAGCTTAAGTATAGTATATACTATATATATATATAACTAGTATAGTATTATATTATATATATATATAGTAGTGAGGTATATATGACTAAGCTTCGGGTTGTAGCTTTATAATAAGTATAGTATCGGGGAGACCTCCGAATCCATCAGTATGTAACTAATATATATATATACTATTCATACCTATATTATATTGCGGGATCTTTTCCGGATTTCTTGTCGTGTACTCGATGTTAATGACTAATTAAATTAACGAAGGCAAAGAGAAACCTAAAACGATCGAAATCACATGAAAACCCTAAAGGGCGTTTGAAAGTGCATTAGTCAGTTAGTAGAGTTTGAAAGCGTCAAGAGAGGGGACACTAACCAGATAAATTTTCTAAAACGATTTCATTGTTTTGAAAAAGCCGCATCTCAGATAATGAGCAATCCTCCTTTCGCCTAAGTATCTTTTTTGTGCAGCCAATTTTTGATCTTGTTGGCGAACATCAGAAAAGAGCGAGTGAGTAGATAAAGTGAGTGCTAAAAAAATAGTGTCCGGATTTTTTTCCATGCTCAAGTACTAATTGCTCATTGGTTCTTTTTTTGTAGCTTACGTAAGATATGCCTCGAAAAGGTTCTGTTTTGGAATTATTCGAGTCGTCGCCTCAGATGAGTTTTTCGTGCGCAGTGAAAATTGTGGATGATTGCTTCTCTAAGCTTCTACATTGGAATTGCGTTTCTCAAGTCAAGCAAATTGTATGAGATTCATTTTAACACTTGCTTTGCCACGAGGAAACATTCATGGTGTTATCCGTTTCGAGCGGGGGAGCTCTTCTCTCCGTCTCGTGGATCTCTTGGCTTTTCTCTTATGTCTTCTCTATCACATCAATCAATATCAGTCTCTGTCCCTGCCGGTACGTCCTCGTATTTTAATTCGTCCGAATAACTGCAAATGTCGGATTCTCATCTTATCTCGCTCCTCTTCTCTTCCCTCCTCTCCTCTTCTCTTCTTCCATGGATCATCCTCGGACTCGGCTGTCTCACTCTAGACGGCGATCTCTTTTCCATCTTCGGTAATGAGACTTGAAGCAATTCCCGAGCGGACCTTCCTCCGTCGTCTCTCTCTCAATGACATGGCAAGGGCGCGGGTTTGATCCTAGTTCGGCGAGTCACATAGGGTAAAAGAGATTAACTAGAGTAAAGTTGCTCCCATCTCTCGCAAGAAAAACTAGTAAATTCGGAGATAAGTACCCTCTGCCCGTGAGGCTGTAGACTTCTTTAATCAATTATCGGGCATATATCATATATATAATATATATATATATATATATATATATATATAATATTATATATTTATATAATATATCATATATATATATATTTACTACATATACTATATACTATATATATATTTATATATATATAACCTATATATTTATTCATTAATTTCTCTGATTTTCGCATTGTTGAACATCACCTCTCCTCTCTACAAGCCTCAATACTCTTATTCTTAATTAATAGGTTGTTAGTTTCACAAGTTTTGATGCCATGAAAATTAGAACAGGCGAAACAGATATAAGAGGGATCGGAAATACAGAAATATCGCTGAAGAACCCTTGCAACTGACTGTGCGTCTGCTTAAACTGTTTCATCTCAATAGGTTGCCTCATTAATGCTGACCAAAAGGCGGACGTTGATCCAGTTCTTTAATGTGGAAGCGAAATGCATTGTGTGTTTGTTAACGAGGTCTCTGAATTTGAAAGTCTTTAGATTAATTTAGGTTCCTGCGAAAGTTGGGTTCTCATTTGCGATTTTTTCTTCCTTATGGCTAAGGCTATCCTGTCGATCTACTACTAAATGCACTTGCTCTGTATATCTGTTCCATAATTCAATTGACATTCCTAAATTATAACTAAACTGACTATCTAAACTCCACGTTAGATCACATTCTCTCTCTTCTTCCTTTTACTATGAAATCATCATTCTTGGTGATTTCAACGTTCCCCAGCACTAGTGACTTTCCTCTAATTCTCACGATGAAGATGGTGAACATGCCTACGATTTCTCTATCCAGAATGAACTCTAGCAATTGCTGCAGTTCCTTGCTCGTATCCCTGGTCGTCTGGAGATGAAATCAACACTCTTAAACCTTTCTAAATTTCAATCTTTTTCTTATTTTGTTGAATTCTTGTTTCTCCTCTGGTTCCTTCCGATCACCTTCTTATATCAGTTTCCTGTTTGTATAAAATTTGTTAATATTTTATTCTTTAGGTGTTATATATATTTATAATATACTATATATATATATATATTAATATATATATTAGGTATATATATATATATTAGTATATACTACTATATCTATATATATATATATTAAATATATATATATAATTAAATATAATATATATATATTATATATACTATATTTATTATATATATATATATATATATAAATATATATTACTTATATTACTATATATATTATAGTATACTGTATATATAGATAATATTACTATATATGAGAAAACATGATCGTGTTAATAAATAAGCACCAGACGCTCTGAACATGGTTTAGTGTTCTTTAGGCTTGAGTGTCGAGAGACACACAATGCAGCTACGCATTTTCAATAGCTAGTAAGGAAATTTAAAATTGTACATATACAATGTTGTTTAAATATTGTAACAATTTTAGTAATAATAATTAAAATAAATAAATGTATGGAATTTTAAACCACAAAATACTATGGTAATACAGCTTACCAATTTTAGACACGGAATGGTGACGGGTGATTATAGTTAAACAAAGTTTTTATTATATTTATATATATAATATATTAATATATATCATATACATATATAGTATAATATATAGTATATATATATATATATATATATCATATATATATATATATATATTTGTATATATATATATATATATATGATACTATATTATAATATATAATATAATATATACTACACTAATATATATATAGTATTATATATATATATATATATACTATATACTATACTTTTTATATTTATATCTACTATCCAGCTAATCACCTATATATAAATAAATACCTCAATCACATATATATAATAACATATAATCACAATTAATAAAAAACATACTGACACTTATAAATAAGTATACTAGTAATAGCCTCCCTTAAATAATCTCAAATACATAATAAGCTATATTCAACTATTATATCTTAGGTCAAGATTATCTCCGTTGTGGACAACTACTGATATATTTACTCTATAAATTTAACCATTTCTCAGTCTCGAGTAGAACTGTCTATATATTATCTTTGCTTACTACTTATAAGTATACTTACTTATTTCTAATTCCTTCTACTGAGGGGATAGTATAGATATACATAATAATAATCACACAATACAACTAATACAAACAGTAACACACTAATAAAACCCATAAGATCCTGTGCTTTTCTTAGGAACTATGTCTCCTAATACTCATATACTCACATAATAAATTTTAGTAAAATTTTATCAATAAATAATAACTAATAACTAATCAATAATAATCACACTAATTAGATAATTTCTAATAACAGGTCTACTTATTTGCGTATTCTCGACCTCTGTCTCTTACTTTGTTAAGAATGAGATTCTTTGATGATTGGATGACTTATCATGCATAACAGTTCTTCGCAGAAATAAAATAGATCTAATCAGTGTAACAAAAAAAAAGAAATATTCTAAATAAAACAAAATCCAAAATTCTTTATTCCGAAAAATAAGATTACATGATTTACTATAAAAAACTTTTTCTTTGTTCTAGAAATTGTAAATTTTTCAAATCATATATTTAAGTGATTTCCAATAAAAAACAAAATATAATATAATATATATATATAATATACATAAATATATACTAATATATATAAAGTAAATATATAATTATAATATATTAACCTTATATCTATAATCTTCGGAGTCATTACTAGGGCGGGGAGAATTTTGCGCTATAATATACTTAGTGAGTATACGTTATATAACTTGTTAATTCTCTCAGAGGATACGTTAAGGATCAGGGTGCTTAGGTGTTAGAAGGCTTTGTTACGCTATACAACTTTTTATCATAATCTAACTAAGACATGATACGGCATGTATATGAGCAAATCTGTTAGCAGCTCAGACCTATAACGATGATACTAGTTATATTCACAAGATCGCACCCATAGGTATGAAATACCCAACATATTTCTCAACTAGACTACTTATTTTCTGTAACAAGTAGCTTGTATTATCGCTGTATTATACTCTCGTATAGGGCGTAGTTCATCTGAATATACCCTTCTTTAATATACACTATAGTATTTACGAGGTTATGGGATTCTATTTTTTATACAGCTTTACCTTATTATAACACGATAGGATTGCGTGTGGTATCATATATATGATTTTCGAGTAGATTTTTTGTTTTCGTTTGGTGGTATGTGCTGATGTCGTGTAACTTGGAAATATGGTGCGTCGGCAATGTGAGAGAGTGTGCTGTCGAGAGTGGTCACACGAAGCGGAAGGAATTTAAGGATTGTAATATGCGTGAGATGGTCTAGCTTGATTTTGACTGATGAGAAGTAGAGTTTACTGGCACTCCTCACTGATTAAAGACTCAGGAGAAGAATAAGTTTACATATTGAATATTTACAATAATCTTATTCCTAATAATTACTTATAGAATATAATTTGTTTTTATCTCTTATTTTAGGTTGAGGCTTTTTTTTTCGAATTTCTTTATTGCTTTTATCTGTCTTTTTCACCAATCGTGCTCGATAAATCAAAAAAACAACTGTAAATCTCTAGGCACAAAAGAACTTATAGATTAATTCGACATTAAGCCGAGGAGAGAAATGCAATTATACTGCCAGAAATATTTTCTTTTTTATATTCGTACGAGCTGAAAAGTTATAGTATAATAGGTAAATTTTAGTTACGGTTTAGTATATAGAAAGTTAAGGCAATATTCTCTGGTAATTTTGCACATTGACAGCAATTACTCCTGGATCCAGAGGTAGACTTATAAGGATTTATGTCAAATTAATTTTAAAAGAGACTTATACAAATACAAATAACTTATTATTCATATCGAAGCCGTTAAAAGCAATTATTTTGATATTATTTCTGAGAGACTAAAACGAGTCATACCTCAAATACCCACACACAAAAAAAATGCAAAGATTTAGAAAAAAAAGAATCAAGACCAACACAACAAACACAAACAAAGGCCTTTTTACTTCCACTTCCCACACTACTCCTCACCTCCAAAGATAACACCTACTGTCATCTGTTACTTAAATAATAATTAAAGAGACGACTAATTTGAATCATCGTAGGTTCCTAAATGATTTTTACTCGTCTTAAATATTAGCATTGTTAGTTAGAAGTGTTTATACTTTAATTATCCTTCCTCTAAATAACATTTAAATTCTTAGAACTTTTCAAGATAGGGCAATTAATACATGAGCGTGCTGATTTATATGATTGGCTTTATGTATTGTACTCTTTCCTCTATTCTTACCCTAGAGTTAGGCTCTGAGCTCAGGGGTAATATATTGAATTAAATATTTTACAATACTTCGAGTAAAATTTAACGCGTACAAACTCACAAAATCTTATTCATCTTCTATACTAAAAGAGTTATCTTGTACCTACGCGTGCGTGCCAAAGCATCTTTACATATGCATCTATACTTCGATAGCCTACACTAATTCTATATCATATCTATTCATACTTAAGCACTCTTACATTCATTATTTTAAACGTCTACTGCCTCCTGTATCATAGCTATCTATATATTATGGATAACAACATGCTAGATATATATCAAATACTCACATATCTATAGAAATATATAGATCTTCTAGTTAGTATGCAACTACCTATACATATTGGGTAATTATTTTATATATATACCATATATATATCATAATCATCGCAACGAATAGTTCGTTTTTTCTACATTAAAAATCCATCTTTTCTGAGGACTTGTCATGAATTTTGTCTCATCACTATTGGTTTCTCGATTTTCACTGCTTCTCTTCATCTTCTAATTCACCATATGTAAGATCTTTTATATATCAACTGAGGGAATTAAGGGAATTAATCGGAGACCTAGATAGTTGTCTCTCTTGGCTCTGACAAAATTGTAGATTTGGAGCTTGCACCCTTCCCAGTTTATGTTCTTATTTTAGTCCCTGACTATCTGACTATCGACTTTGAAAACTAGAACTAATTTATACAATTTCCCTTATAGTAATATCGAGATTAAGTTCCTTGTTCGATTTTTGTTCCTTGAACTTTGATCAGATATAAAATCTCACTACATAAACAAATACATTGAACAAACAATTTACAAACAATTCATGATGTTTTTCGAACTAGAAAACTTGATAAAGGTTAGAAATTAATGTATGATATATATTATATAATATTACTTCACTCCCTAGTTCTTTTCTATAATAGTTATTAGTCGAGAGGGAATATTATAGCCTATTAACACAGAAAAATTGAGACAAAAGAGGTATATCTTACAATACTTAAGTTCATAAACTCTATCCTTATCTATAGATACGCACATGATATATTGATTTAGTTCGAGAGGTAGAGTAAAATTGTTGTTGTCTTATTAGGGCGATCTATTATTTCCCTTCTATATCTGAACTCCTCTATTAAGTTTTCTAAAATTTCCTATCATTTCTTATTCGTTAATTCTATTATTTATACAGTTTACATAACTAGTTCTACTGATTGTGATCACTATATGATCAATTTTTAACTCTATATAATATTCATTATATATTATCTAATAATAATATACATATTATAATATATAGTAAAATATTATAACTATATATATATAATATATAATTAAAATATATATATCCATCTATATAGTTGCACACATCAACACAACTAATATAGCAAGAATGATTGAGAGTGACTCGTAGCATGTTTAGTCTGAATTTTAATCATCTCTCACGACCTTGCACATTTACACACACACACACACCACACACACACACAAATGAAAGCGAACACAAGTAGAAGGAGAGCGAACATGAATCGGAGCAGCTAATACACGAGAAGAGGGAATGCGAATATAAGAAGAAGGAGCGCAAACACGGGGTGGGTAAACGCGAACAGAGCTGAGGGAACGCGAACACAAGAAAAGGGAGTGCGAACAAGAGGAGAGTAAACGAGAATGCGAACATGGGCAGAGGGAAGGCGAACACAAACCGAAGCGAGATGAACACAAACATGGATGCAAATGCATCCACAAGAGCGAGCGAACGGAAACACTGAGAAAAGACGAACACGAAGCGAGCACAAACTATGAAGCGCAAACATGCAACTGGGTGCACTCAAATAACATACACCAACACACCACACCCACACCACACGCGTGCACATAGATACTCATCGCGAACACTCATCCTTCACAATGAGCTTAGGACAAAAAAAAATCTGTGAAAGTAGTAAACAAGAAAAAAGTTAAATTAGCAAAGTTTAAATTAATCTACCTTTTCCTTAGTATATCTAAGGAAGAAAAACATTTAAATTTATCAACCAATAAAGTACGATTAGTTTACGGTCTTGCATATTGAGTGCAACTTGTTGAACTGGTTTTCCAGTTACTAATTCATTATTTAAAAAAATGACCTAAACGAAATGAACCATGCTGTCTAACTCTCTCTCTCTCTCTCTCTCTCTCTCTCTCTCTCTCTCTCTCTCTCTCTTCATCTCTACTCTCTCTCGTCCTCTCCTCACACACACACACAACACACCCACACACACAACACACACAACACAACACACACTCGACATATCCAGCACACACACACACCTACACCTACACCTACACACACACTTACACACACACACGCCGCGACGCACACACACACATCACAGCATATATAATATTATATATTATTATAATATATATTATAATATTATCATTTATTGTTGAGTATATGATTATATATATATATAATATATATATAATATATAACTCGGTGATGCCAAAAAACATTTTTTAATCGCGGTTTTTTATTACTTTTTGTTTTTTTGTTTTTTAGAGTTTTGTTTTTATCATTTTTCCTTTCAAAAGCTAACAAGCCTCAGCTTTATCTTTATATAATAAAAGATTATAATTTAATTTTAAGAATCAAAGATGGTAAAAATCAGTTTTAATTGAATTAATAATGAGTTAATTCTGCTGATGGGCTAATCTCTTCAATTATAAGTTATTCCAAGAAAATCTGATACAATATTATTTATTGATTATATATATTGATATTATTATATGATTTATAATAATATTTATATATATAGTTATATTATATATATAGGTATATTATATATATATATTTACCACATAGTTTCTAGTATTGTATAAATATATATATATCTCATACCAGTGGCTTTTTGGTCACCATGATGCAAACCATGCCAATGCAAGCTACGACGTTAAGAAATATAATACACGGCATGTTAATAACTTCTCGTGCGTGAAATCAATATCTATATATTGTATTAATATTATATTTGATATGTTTTACTTTGAAATAATGCAAGAACTTCAGAAAAAAATCCGATTCTAACATAAAAATAGCCCTTATTCTATGAGTAAATACGGCAAAAAATGCAATGCAAGATGAGTAATGAAAAAATTGTCTTTTTCGTGGGGGAAAACATTTTTATTCATAATAGGCCTTTACTGCTCGATGTCAAATACGGGCTAATTTCTATGTCGTTTTTTTTTTTTACATAGCCTTAAACCAAAAAGTTTTTTTTTCTGCTTTTAAAAAAAAAGAAAAAAATTAATGTTATTTAGATCTTAAATTATAAAGTAATTAAGTTTAAATTTATTTGCATTCTTATACATAACGCTTTATTCATCTGACGCAATGTTTCAGTGTTTGGGGATCATCATCATGTGTTTAGGAGAACTCATTGTTAAATGATATTTGTGAGCAAGCGTTTCATATATACGTATATATAGAGTATGAGTTTTTTATGGTTTATTATATTAATATACTATATAAGAGTATATATATATATTATATATATATATATAATTATATATATATATATAGATATATATATAATAATATATAATAATATACTATATATATATAGATCAAGCCTCAGAAGACCCTAAAATCCATCTCTCAAAATGGCCTTAACAGCTAACCTAAATGGATTACAGTTTCTGGCCAATGCACAAGACTTACTGAAAATGGTAAGAGAAAAGAAGAAAAAAAAAAGAGTAAAATAAGTCAGGCATGTTATATATCTCAAAAACTGTACTGAGCTACAATGTTAAGTAATTCATTATTGCATCCTTATAAACCTTTAGTACTAAAGTAAAAAAAGTAAAAAAAAATAAAAAAAATATTGTTATGAATATATAATTATGGATTAGAGAGCCTTTTTAGAGAGCTTTTATTGGTTTACTCGTTAAAATAAATACTTTCCTATAAATTTTGCTTTTTTTTTAACTAAATAATACCCAAGGGTATACCCCACCGTGCAGAGTCAGGTCTCTCGTGCCTTCCCGGGAACTATGGTAATATATTATATAATGTTGTATATTACATCCAGAATTCAGAGGAATAAGTATATATATATAATATATAATATATATAGTATTATATATATATTATAAATAAAATTATATATAATAATAGTTTTGAGATATCGGTAAGCATTTTCTTGTGCTTTTTTAAGGTTTGTTCGCAGCATTGCGAGCGTCCAACATGAGGCGGGAATCGCCACTTGATATATATATATATATAATATATATATATGATATATATAGGATATATATATATATATATATATATATATAATTATATAATAATATATATATATGGTTCATGCAAATTTTCTACGAAACATTTAAGGTGAGGGAGAATTTTTACGACGATGAGGTAAACACATTATAAAGAAAATTTTAAGCTAACCTACGCTAAGGTTGCGTTACTTTCATTGTTGTACGAAAAAATTAATTGATATAATTTTAGGCCCGGGTTTTGCTGGGAGCCCCGGGTAGCCCGCGGGTGGTCGCATGCCATTGGGGCAACGTGTATCCCACGTTACGGTATTATTTATACTAAACAAAAAAAAAAAAAAAAAAAAGAAAGAAAGCAGTTTTGATGGTCACTTAAATAAAGAGGTTGATGCAGAATTCGAAAGTTTTGATCGGAATAAATTGCCTAAGCTATCCTATTTTTTATAGCTAGTTGGTGAACCCAAAAAAATTTATAAGAATTTCTTCTTTACCCTTTGTGCTTAAATTATTAATAATAATACCTTCATAATTCACAATTTACAAAGAAAGTTTTTTTCTGTTTCATAAATTTTCCCTTTTCAAATATTTATTACATTTGAAAAATACCTCACCGATTAATTTTGGTTTCGTAGAAAATTTGCATGATCTATATATAAGTATATATATAAATATAATACTGATATCATATATAATATATAATATATATTTAAATATATATTTATATATATATATATATATATATATATATATTATATATATAATATATAATATACAATATAACAGTTAACACCACCGCTCACTGGCAAGAGCCTATATAGGGAGAGTGTGTGCTGTAATTTCTGGCTGAGCAAGACGGAGCAAGAGATAACAGCTCACACTAATAATTGCCCGACCTGGACGAACTTGGGTCTCTCGCTTAGTTGGACGAGTGCTCTGGGCTAGACGCAGTGGTTCCCAATCTTTTTTTAAGTGGTGCACCCCCAAGAATAAAAAATAGATCCATCACACCTATCCTTTCAGTATATACTATAAATATATATTATATATATATATAGTATATAATATATATATAATAATATATATATATAATATATATATATATATTAATACTATATATATATTATATATATATATAATATATAATATATATATCAGTGGCAGTTTTCTCCATGAAGCAAAGCATGCATGAATGCGTACGACGTTAAGTAAAATAAAATTACAGCATGATACATTGGTGGGATGAAAATAAATAATTATAATATTTTATATAATTAAATTATATATGCTTACTTTGAAATAATGCAAGAACTTCAGAAAAAATCCGATATTCAACATAAAAATGCCCTTATTCTATGAGTAAATACGGCAAAAAAGGAAATGCAATGAGAAGTGAAAAATTGCTCTATTCGTTGGGAAAACAATTTTATTTCAATAATAGGCCTTACCGCTCGACTAAATACGGGCTTGGTCAGTTACGTTTTTTTTTTTAACATTATGGGGTTAAACCTTTAGTTTTATTATCTGGAATAAGAAAGGGAAGATACCCCCATGCTTTTAGAATCTTAAATCAAAAATGATTCTCCTCGACATTTAGGTGCCATTCTTTCCCATAACGCCTTTATTCATCATTACGCTTCCAGTTGGGGGGATTCATCAATCATTTTTAGAGAACATCTTGCTATGACTTTCGAGAGTGCCCCTTGATATATATAATGATAAATATATATATATATTATAAGTATAATAGAGTATAATATATATATATATAATAAACAGTTCTATGTGCATGTAGTTATAAAAGTATAAATCTTAATAATATATATATATAATATATAATATAATTATATAATATGATCAGCCTCTAGAAGAGCTAAATCCATCTCTCAAAAACTACAACAGCTACCTGGAAAAGGAATACTTGCTGGAATGCTGGTCCAATTAGTGGCGACAAAATTAATAAGAAAAAAAAAAAAAAAAAAGAAAAAAAAAAAAGAAATATAATATATAAGATCTACTAAAAACTACAATAGCTACAGCGAAAAGAATACATTTTTGGAATCCTGTAAATTTTAGTTAGGAAATGAAAATAAAAAGCAACATGAAATCTACAAAATTAGTTTAAACTCTTTGAATAAGTTCCAGAAAACATTGAAAGGTGCTTTCTTGGTTGACCTCGTAAAATAAATACCTTTTTTTCTTATAAATATTGGGCGTTTTTGTGTAACTGAATAAACCCCCAGGAGGGTATACCCCACCGAGGCGAGGAGTCATGAGTCATGACCTAACGCCTTTGAGAATATTATATAATATAATATATTTATATATATATATATATACATATATATATATATAATAGTAATATATATATATATATATATATATATATATAGTTTTGAGGATAAAGCATTTTCTTTAGCCTTTCTAGTTTTCCAGCATTGCATGCGGTCCATAACGACTGATGGCAGGAATCGGCCACTGATATATAAATATATAATAGTATATATATATACTATATATATATATAATATATATAGATAATAATACTATATATTATATATATATATATATACCTATAATATATAGGGTGGACAGACTGACTACTTCGGCAGGAGAAATGTTGCAAGCAATGTTGCAAATGTTGCAAGGCAACATTTTGCAACATTGTTTTTCAAGCTTGACGTGTCAAGTATGGGATTCTAAGGTCGGTGATACCGAATTTAAGATCTGGAAGACCGACTTCCGAGTTTCTGAGACCTGAACTCAAGGGTTTTAAGCCCAAAAGGCCGGGCGGAGCCCTCGATATTATGGGGCTTTTTCGGTCTAGAAGGTTTTAAATGATCGATAGATCATTTTTCATGGTTCCAATCGATTATCGTGATCGATTACCCCTAATCGATTTTTAAATCGTCTTCTACGTGTCTCTGGATGGCATTTAGCCATATTGTTATGAAGAAAATAATTAAATAATTAACATTCGATAATCGTTGAGTAAGTCACCCCTTAGCGCCGGGCCCACCCTTTTCGTACCGAAAGGGATAAGCTATCGGATCGAAACTGGTAATATGGTCCGATTGTGTTGGATAAGCTGATCACACCGAGTTTGGTGACCGAGGTCACCCTAAGGG
>JABUQX010013856.1:0-2500 GCA_015478945.1 Trachelipus rathkii
TTAAACATCATCTATTGTAATATCTTACCAAAAAATCATCATTTTCCTCTAACAAATAGTGTTATTTCCACATTGTCATAGTAATATTTAACATAACGTACCTAACTTACGAATAAACAGTTTTCATTAACCAAGAGTATCTAAAGCAACACATTACCTTCCGTGAGAAAACCCAGGGGATGCACCCCTTTGAAAGGGTTTGAGCCTCCAAGGGGGGATCACCCCGAAGGGGTGGTAAGCGGGCTTTACCCCTTCGCCGAAGGAGGGGTAAGGTCTCAGCCCTTCGGGCTGAGGCCTAAAGCCCGCTTACACCCCTTCGGGGTGATCCCCCCTCGCAGGATTCACACCCTTTCAAGGGGCGCATCCCCCTGGGTTTTCTCACGGAAGGTAATGTGTTGCTTTAGATACTCTTGGTTAATGAAAACTGTTTATTCGTAAGTTAGGTACGTTATGTTAAATATTACTATGACAATGTGGAAATAACACTGATTTGTTAGAGAAATGATGAGTTTTTGTAAGATATTACTGTGTTAACTGACGATGATGTGTTAGAAACGTGAGCCTAGGTTAAGTTTTTGTGAGTAATGTTAGGGTTGCCCTAGACTTTTGCTAATGTCTACGTTTAATCATAGTTCAAATGATGTTATACTCGAAAACGAGTGACACTTTGATGAAGATAGTGGCAATTAAGAATAAATCTTTGTTAAATGTTACTAAGTTAATGTAAAATTAACATTGATATGTTAAAGACATGCTTGAAAAATTGTAAATAGGTTACGTTTTTGTATGCTGTGTTAGTTACTTTGCTGTTGTCAAGTGTGGAACTTTGTTAATGTTAGCAGTTTATTCGTGCTTAAGGTGCTTTAGGTTTGTCGTTGTACATTATATTTTTAGTTCAGGTGATGCTATGTTAGCTTTATTAATGTGAAAACTTTGTTACGTTAGCATATATTCCAATGTGTGTGTGTGTGTGTTTATGTGTGTGTATGTGTGTGTATGTGTGTGTGTGTGTGTGTGTGTGTGTGTTGTGTGTGTGTGTGTGTGTGTATGTGTGTGAGTGTGTCATTTATTCTTAGTTCATTACACTACTGTTCACATAACTGATTCTGTTCTAACATGTACATATCGTCAATTGCATTGCATCTTGCAAAGATAAACCGTTTTTCTAAATGTTGAAGACTAACATTTATATTTTCAAATCTCATTTTCTTTTTATAAACGTTAACTAATATAATTTTTTTTCCTAAGTTGAAACATGCATATACTGTTTACTATTTTTTATAAGTTTTTATTTTACATTTATACTTTGTGTTTAATTTTATTATTTTAATTTTTATTTTTATTTTTTTATTTTAAATTTATTTTTCTAACTTTATTTTTTATTTTTTATTTTTTATTTGTTATTTTTTTATTTGTTATTTTTTCATTTTTATTTTTTTTTATTTTTTATTTAAATTTATTTTTCTAACTTTATTTTTTTGGTAAGTTTTATTTTTTTTTATTTTGTTTTAATTTTTTTTTATTTTAATTTTTTAATTTTTTAATTTTTTTAATTTTTTAATTTTCTACCTTTATTTAACATTTATACTTTGTTTAATTTGTGTGTTGGTGTGTATGTGTGTGTGTGTGTGTGTGTGTGTGTTGTGTGTGTGTGTGTGGTGTGTGTTTATGTCGTTTATTCTTAGTTGATATGCTAGAGATATGCTTGAAAAAAAAAAAGTGTGACTAGGTTACGTTTTGGATGTAATGTTAGTTACTTACTGTTGTTAAGTGAGGAACTTTGTTAATGTGACAGTTTATTCATGTTTAAGGTGTGTCAGGTTTTGTCGCTGTACATTAATTTTCTTAGTTCAGATGATGCTAAGTAATCTTTATTAATGTGACTTGTTAGAGTTAGAGTATATTGAATGATTAGTATGATAATTACACAGGTTGTGGTAAATTTTTGTTAAATGTACTATGTTAATGTAAAAATTTAATGATTTGGTTAAAAAGATGTATTTTTAATTCATGTGATGCTATGTTAGCTTTATTAATGTGAAAACTTTGTTACGTTAGCATATATTCCTATGTGTGTGTGTGTGTGTGTGTGTTAAGTGTTTATGTGTGTGTGTATAGTGTGTTATGTGTATAGGTATGTGTGTTTGTGTGTGTGTGTGTGTGTGTATGTGTGAGTGTGTCATTTTATTCTTAGATCATTACACTACTGTTCACATAACTGATGTTCTGTTCTAACAATGTATGCATACGTCAATTGCATTGCATTTTCTTGCAAAGATAACCGTTTTTTTCTACATGTTTGAAGACTAACCTTTATATTTTCGTCTCTTCATTTTCTTTTTATAAACGTTAACTAATTATATTTTTTTTTCGCTAAGTTGAAACATGCATATACTGTTTACTATTTTTTTATAAGTTTTTATTATTACATTTATATACTTTGTGTTTAATTTTATTTTTTAATGTTTATATTTTATTTTTTTATTTTAAAATTTATTTT
>JABUQX010013856.1:25000-31958 GCA_015478945.1 Trachelipus rathkii
AATATTACATAACATGCCTTCCGTCATGCTTAATAAACGTAGGTCCTTAAACACGTTGTATTTTAGAAAATAAAAAGTCATACAATTTTAAAGTCACGTGTTTTCAAGTTTAAACAAATTTATTTTATCATTTTCGCACGAAGTGACGTCACCGTTATATAATATCGGATAGTGGAGTCCCTATCGATATTTATTTCATATATTTATTATATTAATATATATATATATATATATAATATATATACACATATACATATGTAATCTTTTATTATATATATATATATATCATTATATATTATATATATATATATATATATATATATATATAATATATATATATCTTTTTTTACATAATATATACACGACATAATTATATATATATATATAGTTTTATATTATATAATATATATATATATATATATATATAATATATATAATATAATATATATATAAACTTATGAGTTTCAAATGGTTTTTTTTATAAGTTCTTACTTCGGTGTATAATATATAGTATTTTACCGCTTAGATTTCATGTTCTGGAACGTAGTCTTTTCCCTCTTGATAATATATATATATATTTAATAATGCCTTTGAGTTTCCATGGTTTTTATTAAGTTTTCTTCTTACTTCGTAGTATAAATATATAGTCTTTTACGCTTATTTTCCTGTATCTGGAACATAATCTTCATCTCTTGATATATATATATATATATATATATATATATATATATATATATATATATATATTATATTTGTGATATTTTTTTTCTATATATATTTATATATATATATATATATATATATATATATATATATATATATATATATATATATGCTTATGAGTTTCATGGTTCCTTATATAATCTTATGAGTTTCATTGTTTGTTATAAGTTTCATACTTCATAGTATAAAATTATTACATACACACTATGACACCTTTTATAAGCAACTTACACACACACGAGATTTACTTTAACGCACCCAGAAATTTACTTACACTCACACCAGATTTACTTACTCAAACAACAGATTTTTAACTTTACACTCTCACAGATTTACTTATTACACTCGCACAGATTTACTTACTCACACATTTACTTACACCCACAGATTTACTTACACTCCACAACATATTTACTTAACGGCACATACAGATTCTTACCACACACAACACCACACAACACACACACACAACACACACATACACCATCGCCACAGATTACTTACACACACAGATTTACTTACACTCACACAGATTTACTTACTCACACACAGATTTACTTACACTCACACAGATTTACTTACACTCACACAGATTTACACACACACACACACACACACACAGATTTACTTACACTCACACACAATACTACGAGTCATTCATTTTTATTTCATACTTAAACATTTCAAAAATTTCTTTTCAATATACTATGAGTCCATTCATTTTTGAACTCTTAATTAACATTTATTAAACATGTAACCCATGAAACTGTAACTCATTACAGAAATCTTTTATATTTTACTTAATATTCTTTTTAATTTATAAATTTTTAAAATTGTATGTAGAGAAAACCAGAGTGGGCTGAATGTATAAACAGTTTTTATTTTACTACAATTGTACAAAATTTTATTAAAACATTACATTTACACACCTTAAAGCAAGTAAATCAGTAAAATCAATAGAGGTGTTTTACCTACACTAAGGGATTAGTATGGCTCTTTTGTTTTACTGCTTTACTGCTTTAACTCATGTTTTCCTGCTTTAACTTTCTGCTTTTACTTGCTTTAACTCACATATTTTATAACTTAAAAAAATTAACATTACACACCTTAAAGCAGTAAATCAGTAAATCAATAGAGGTGTTACCTAACACCTAAGGGATTAGTATGCTTTTGTTTTACTGCTTTACTGCTTTAACTTTCTGCTTTACTGCTTTAACTTTCTGCTTTAACTGCTTTAAACTCATATACAATTACCTACTTAAGCGTATATTAAATCAATAGAGGTGTTGGTAACACCTTAAGGGACCTTAGTATGTTTTGTTTACTGCTTTTACTGCTTTTAAACTTTCTGCTTTACTGCTTTATCTTTCTGCTTTACTTTACTGCTTTTACTTTCTGCTTTACTGTTTTAATCTTTCTGCTTTACTGCTTTAACTTTCTGCTTTACTGCTTTAACTCATATGTTTTACTGCTTTAACTCATATATTTATTAACATTATGTTTTTTATTTTGTTTTAATACTTTTTATTTATTTTAATATTATTTTTATTTATTTTTTTTATTATTATTTTTATTTTTTATTATTTTTATTATTTTTTTATTTTATTATTATACTTAGTGTTATTTAACTTATGCCTATTGTTATTATTAATTTAGCAAACACATTCATCATGAACCTCTTATACACATCATTCACTATGACAACTGTAAATACAACACAATTCACTATGCCCTTACATTTACCCATAGACACTTACATTTACACTTATATACACACACCGTCAACACACACACACACACACAACACACACGCATCACACACACACAAGATTTACTTACACTCACAGAATTTACTTACACTCACACACAGATTTACTTTACACGCAGATTTACTTACACATATAACGTTATAATTAATTAAAACAATTTTATGGTTAAAATTAACACGAACATTTATATTGGCTCATTACCCCTTTACTAAATTATTTCAAAGTTTTTAAATACTTTATAATAACTCAATCATTATCTTTGAACAAGAAATTATTATTAAATGTTAATACTTTTTTGTTTATAAATTTTATAACTATCAAAGTTTTAAAAATAACTTTTACTAAAATTATTGAAATTTCTTTAAAAAACATCAATTTAAGACATATAAATCAGTAAATCCGTAAGGTCAGCCCCTAGCACCCCTCTAAACCAAGCTATGCCACGTTTTGTTCTTTTGACTTACTGCTTAACAATTATCTTTAGCATGTAATAAGATAAAAATAACAAAAAAGTTCTTCTCTGCTAAATAAACGTGTTTTTAATTAAAATATTTCTATTTTATTTTTAAAGAAAATTATACCAACCTACATCTAAATTTACAACTTTTTTCTATCTTTTATTTGCAAGTTCTTTTTAAATAATTAGGGTTTTCTTTATTATTATTATTTATGTACTTAATCCATCAACGAGAAAACACCACAACAACCCGCACTCCTTTCAGATACGAAACTGACCTCTCTCTGTAAAACGTGTTGAAATAATTACTTTAGGCCTAAATTTAGGTTAATTCTTTTTGTAACCCGGGGCGATTTAAGCCCTATTTTTTCAGTCAAAATACTATTTCAAAACTGACGCGCTTTTCTGTAAATGGGTGCAATAACTACGTTAAGACCTAAATTTGGACCTAAATTTTAGGATTAAGCTTTTTTGTAGAACGGGCTTTTTAATCCTATCCAGGCTCAAAAGGTATTCCAGTAAGACAAGATCATTGTTATTATTATTTTTATAAATATATTTCAAACTTAAACATGCTGGATCGGTAAGATCTTTAAATAAGCCGGTAAGAATGAAATGTTTCCTTACTTGTGATGGTCGGAGTAGTTTTCCCCCTAGTTCCATAAGCTAACCACCGGGCTCAGCATGACCCACCCGCAAAGGCAGCCAACCCCGCAACCGCTGGTGCGTCCCGCCGCGTCCGCCCGCTGCGTGCGCCCGCTAGCGCAATATTCCGGCGTAACCGCCGTGCCGCGTGGTGCCCGCAGCCGCAATATTCCCGCGCGTACCCGCCGCCGCGTGCGCCCGCGGGCGCAATATTTCCGCGTACCCGCCCGCCGCGTGCGCCGCAGGCGCAATATTCCCTCGCAAACGATAAATATGACATCAATGTAAACTATAGTTACACTACATTCACACACACACCCACCTCACTTACACATATACGTATAATTTATTAAAACATTTATTTATTTTATCATTATACTTGGTGTTATTTACTTCATGCCTTATTTTGTTATTATTATTTTTAGAACACACATACACGCACACGCCACACATACACACACACCCCCACCCACACCCACACACACCAACCACACACACACACACACACACACACGCACACTCATTTATACACATTTAACGTATAATTTATTAAAAACAATTTTATTTTATTTTATTATTATACCTAGTGGTATTTACTTCATGCCTATTGTTGTTATTATTCTTTAAAATACCATACACACACACACGCACCACACACACACATACGCACTTACACACACGCACTCACACACTCGATATTTGATGCCTCAACTTTGATGCCCAGCATAAATGCCTCTCAACTTTGATGCCTCAGTTTTTGATGCCTCAACTTTTGATGCTCAGCTTTTGATGGCCTCAACTTAGATGCTCAGGCTTTTGATGCCTTCAGCTTTGATGCCGCTCAACTTTAAATACTTAGCCTTTTGGTACCTCAGCTTTTGGTGGTTCCATTCTTTGATGACTCATCTTTTGATGTCTCAGTTTTTTTGTACCACATCATATTGATGATTCATCTTATAAACAGTTACACTTACCATAGACACTTACAACTTTACACCTATAGTATTACCGCATACACTATATCTCTTATTTCACACAACGCACATACACATAGACACTTACGCTCTCCCATAGACACTTAAGTACTTTTATGTTTATACAATTATATATTATATAATTATATATATATATATATATATATATCATATATATATTTATAATAGTATTATATATATATATATATATATATACATATATATATATATATATATATAATATATATATATATATATAATATATTATTATATTATAATCATTCGCGAGGGAATATTGCGCCTTGGGCGCAGCGGCGGGCGAGTTACGCGGAATATTGCGCGCTGCGGGCCACGGTGCGCCGGTTACGCGGAAATGATTGCGCCATCGCGGGCTGCACGCGGCCGAGGACGCATTCAGCGGGTCGGGGTTGCTGTCCTTTTGCCGTGGTGGAGGTCAATGCTTGAGCCTGTGGTTAGCTCTTTATTGAAACTAGAAAACTACTCGACCAATCACAAGTAGGATAACATTTCATTCTTACCTCCTTAAAGATCTTACCGATCCAGCATGTTTCAGTTGAAATATATTATAAACAATAAATAACAATGATTCTTGCCTATACTGGAATTACCTTTTGACCTGGTATTAGGATTAAAATAGCCCGTCTACAAAAAGGCTTTATCCTAAATTGGCCTAAAAATTTAGGCCTAACGTAGTTATTGCACCACATTTTACAGAAAGGTCAGTTTGAACATATATTGACCTGAATTAGGCTTAAATCGCCCCGGTTTACAAAAAGGATTATCCTAAATTTAGGCCTAAAGTAGTTAATTTAACACATTTTACAGAGAGAAGTCAGTTTCTCGTATCTGTAAGGAGTGCAGGTTGTTTGTGGTTTTCTCGTGATGGATTGGTTCAATGTACCAAATAGATAATAATAAATACAAGAAAACCCCTAATTATTAAAAAAAATAAACTTTGAAATATTTTTAGTTAACATCGAGTGAATAACATAAATGAGTGAATAATTGTCATTTTTAAATAAAAACTTAGCAAGATTTAATAAATACATGTTTATGTTAGCAGAGAAGAAAGCTTATTTTGTATTTTATACTTATTTAATGGCTTAAACGATGATGTAAAGCAGTAAGTCAATAGAACATAACGTGGCATAAGCTTGGGGTAGAGGGGTGCTAGGGGCTGACCTTACTGATTTATTGCTTTAAGGTATGTAAAATATATGTTTATAAAATTTCATAAAATTTTAGTAAAAGTATTTTAAAAACTTAAATAGCTTATAAAAGTTTTACATAACAGAAAAGTATTACATTAATAATATTTTTCTGTATAAAGATTGATTTGAATTTTATTATAAGAAGTTCTGAAAAACTTTTGAAATAATTTTTAGTTATATTTGAATGAGTATTATAAATGTACCGTTGTTTAATTAAAAATAAAAAACTTTTTAATTAATTATAACGTTATCATGTGTAAGTAAATGCGTGTGTAGTAATCTTGTGTGTGAGTGTAATTAATCTGTGTGTGAGTGTTTGTGTGTGTGTGTGTGGTGTGTGTGTGGTGTGTGTTTTGTCTGTTGTTTGTTTTGTGTGTGGACCGACGTGTTTGTATACGTGTAAATGTTAAGTCCTATTGTGTGAATGTAGTGAGCATAAGTGAAATGTTGTGTATATTGTATAGGAATGCTTCGTGTATAATGTCATAGTGAATGTGTGGATTCTAACATAATAATAAATTAGGCATGAGAGTAAATACACCTAAGTATATATATTAAATAAAATAAATAAATAAAACAAAATAAAAAATAAAAATATAAATAAATATAAAATAATAATCAAATAATAAAGTATTAAAACAAATAAAAACATAATGTTTTAATAATATATGAGTTTAAAACCAGTAAAAATTGAAGTTTAAGGCAGTAAGCCAGAATTTAAGCACGAGTAAGCAGACAAGTAAAGCAAGTAAAGCAGAAAAGTTAAAGCTAGAAGCAGAAGTTAAAGCAGTAAGCAGAAAGTTACAGCTCAGTAAAAAGCATGTATAAATACAAAAGCATACTATCCTTAGTTGGTTACCTACACCTCTATTTTATTTACTTGATTTTTTCTGTGCTTTAAGGTATGTAAATGTAAATTTTAAAGTTAAAGCAGTCAAGCAGAAAGTTAAGCAGTCAGTCAGAAGTTTAAAAGCATTAAGCAGTCAAACAAAACGCAATACTATCTTAGATGGTTAAGTACCCACCTCTAAATGATTTTACTGGATTTTCTGCTTTAAGGGTATGTAAATTGTTAAATCTATTGAAGTTAAAGCAGTACAAAGAAGTGAGTTATAAGCAGTATAAGCAGAAAGTTCAAGCAGTAACCAGAGTTGAAGC
>JABUQX010013857.1:0-10000 GCA_015478945.1 Trachelipus rathkii
ATTGACCGACTGTACCACTTTTCCATGGCAGTCTCGGTGTCTCATCTTCACTCCCTTTATCAAAGTATTATGGCACAATGACTTTTCCTCATCACTAAACAGTTCAATGAACTTTGCTCTTCCCTTGTTCCCAACTTTTAATCCTGAACGCAATAAATTCTGACTGCCCCAGTAATACTGCTGAGGATGACTCTTAAACTTCTCTCTGCGTTCCGGCATACCATCACAAACTTCCTTTACACTACACTCTTTATCTTCCTCTCTTTGAGACATCGTACTCTTCACTTCGTTAATAATTTCGCCGCACCCTCTTATGACTTTCTGTGCAGTTATGTTTCTGCGAGGTGCTTCAGGATAGCGCGTGGCGGCATCCACAAGTGTTAGGACATACTGATGCCCTTCTGAAGATGGTGGTGAGATTGGTCCGATCAGGTCGATGATCACTCTTTCAAATGGCTCTTCAATGATGGGCATCGGGCACAGAGTGACATCATCTTTCTGTTTACTTTTAAAAGTCTCCCGATCGTTAATAAGTTCTTGCACTTCATCACCATGGGTTATCTCCCCTTCACCCACAGCTACAACACCCTTCTCTCCGGAACTTTGTGTGTGATCGACTGTATCACCTCTCACCATCTTATCATCTTCGTAAATACGATCTGTCTCTTCAGACCACTTTGTACTTTCTACCACTGATGTCACCTGGACATCCATTAGTCTTGTGTCTTCTTCAACATCTATTAATAGATCAGTAGGGACTTCAACTTCATCTTCTCCTGTAATTTCTTCGTTTTCAGGTGAACATTTAAACCCAGTCATCACACTTAATGATGGCTCCGTGGTTGGCTCGACATCTTTATTACTGATGTCAAAAGATTGTGGCACTGACGGTTTCCCTCTGTAAGACTCTCCCACCTCCAAACTCGCCATTCCAGAATTATGATTGGTTTGATCCGATTCTTTTTGCGAATCTTCTTGCAAGCGCTGGCTCAAGCAATGGGGACCGTTGAGTCATACCTTCTACTGTTATGGCTCGTCTCTCTATCTTTTACGAGGCCCTCGACACACGGTCGACTCCCATGCGAGATTAGGCTGACTCAGGGGCAATGCTCCTTTAACATTCCCTATGACCAAATCATATACAACTTCCGGCAGCACTGCTGCGGTTGTCCGACCCACGTAATAAGGGGTATCCACATCGATACTTGCGAGAGGAGCTTCAATCACCGTACCGTCCAACAATCGTATTTTCATGTTGTCTCCAACATAACACCTTTTCGGTACAAACTTTTCTCGCACAACCACCATGTTACACCCGGTATCTCGGAGGGTTTTGACTTGATAGGCCAGTCACCGTCCAGAACGTTACGGTAGGTGTGAAAGTTTCGTCATTTTTTGCACTTCTCTGTTAAAAAATATATTACATTGTATCATGTATATTATGTTACCTTATACAACTACTATTATTATTTTCTTTTATATATACTATATATATAATATCTATGTATATGTATTGTAATGTATGTGTAATAATATGTATAATATGTATATATGTGATTGTTATATATATATATATATATATATATATATAGTATATATATATATACTGATATATATATATATATATATATATATATATATATATATATATATTATATAATATATATATATATATATCTAATATAAGTATATATATATATATATATATTATAATATATATATATATATATAATATGATATGTATGTGTATATGTATATATATGTATATACTAGTTATCATATATATATTTATATGTATATGTATATATATATATTATATATATATATATATATATATATATATCTATATTATATCATATATATATATATATATATATATATCCTGTTTATATAGATATATAGCTATATTTATTTTATATGTACTTATTTTTTTTTATTTCTTTTTTTATTCAAGTGGCCATATTGAAGTGTGAAATTTGATTTTTGAATCTTATTTAATATAAAATAAATTTTTAAAAAAAAAAAAATTTAACTAAATACAACATGAGCTTAGTTTTGACTGCACCCAAAAAATGTAATTTGGAAATTTAGCGATGACGTCAAGATTCATTGTTATGACTTTTTGTTATTTTTGACGACGGCCAAAAAAAAGCCAGCCCTAAATCTCTTGCAAACATTGACCGCATGGGATATAAGGTGGGCAGACCAAAAAATACATTTCTCTGGAGCTAGAACTATGTTTCTAGTCTGCACAACTGCATAATAATTAATAATAAATAAATAATAATAATTAATTAAGAATAAAAAAGGATTTAATAATCAAGTACAATACTTCAAATGGCCAAAGAATAAAAAAGAAAATAATAATAACAAACTAAAAAGTTTTATTATTTTTTTTCATACATTATTGTAAGTGGTCTAGGCCACCATACCTGGACCTGAAGAAGTTAGCAGCATAGGCTAAATATTAGAAGAGGCCTTTCACCCCCAGATGAGGAGAGATTTATTAATTGGAGGAACTTCTTTTCCTAAATAGGGTAAGCATCAACAACTAAGCTCATTCTGTATAGCTGATAGTTTGATTTTAGTTCTTACCCACCATACTTTATATGGTAGAATTCAATAGAGAAGCTAACCTAAATCTTTAAATTTAAAGTGAATCATTACTGTAGAGTTGACTATTCAAAATTAAATTAAAAAATAAAATTCAGTTTAAAGTAAAAAGTCAAATTTCATATTTTGATATAGGCTACTGAATGAAGAAAATTTAATAATAATAATAATAATAATAATAATAATAATAATAATAATAATAATAATAATAATAATAATAATAATAATAATAATAATAATAATAATAATAATAATAATAATAATAATAATAAGTAAATAAAAATAAAATAGGAGCTTATAAGATCCCATTATTACAGATTGGGTGTTTGCTCCAAATAGAGGATAGTTAGCCGAACTGTTAATGGTTTTATCACAGAAGAGGAAAGAACATCAGCTATAAAGAGGATTTTTTTTATATAGCTATACATTTTTTAATAATAATACCCCCTATAAATAGTTGTAAAGTTTTTATAGTAAAAATTTAAAATCGACTATTTTTGAAAAATCCCTCTTTTTATTCTTTCTTCATATAATTATGGCATTCATATAACATTTTTTCTGTGAATGGCGCAGTCGACAGGATTACTTTCTCTTGAATTTCCTCTACAGCTGATATTCCCTCCTCATTCTGGTGTGTCTGGCCTTAAAAAATATTTGGCTTTGTGAAACCACATAGGCCTATTGAGACAAAAGTTATAGGTATTGAATATAAGAAAAAATAAGACAGTTTTGAAGCCACATAGGGTAAAATAATAATAAATTAAATAGGGTCTGATAAAAATATAAAAGCCTGTATATATAGCTATAGGCACAAAAATATGTACCATATACTGTATATTCAGTATAAATATATAAATAAATTTGAGTTGAAGCCACATAGGCCTATCGAGACTGACAACATATTATAACAAAAAAATATACGGTACATAACTTATGTACTGTATACTATGTAAAGTTATTGACTATTATTATTAATATTAAACTTATAAAATAGATGAGTTGAAGCCACATAGGCCTATCGAGACTTAAAAAAAATATACCGTATATATAGTACCGTAACCTTTATACTGTATAATAATACTGTGTATATTTATTATAAATATTACTACCTGTTAAGCATATAAAAAAAAATTATTTTTCAATATGGATGTAGTGGACCCAAATATAGAATTAAAATTTGTTGAAGAAATAATTAGTGACGGGGCAAGCCCAACCTCATTATTTCAACAAGTTTTATCTCTAGTCAAACAAAGAGGCACAAAAAGGGCCATTGTTACAAAATTGATAAATAAGATCACAGCTGATATAGATTTATATACTGATAATGAGTTAAAGGGTCTCATCTTAAATTTAAAAACAAAATTAAAAGAAGTTACAGAGTTGGATAATAAAATAATAAATATTTACGCTGACTGTCAAGAATTCACATTTGAAAGCGCAGATAAAATTTGTGAAAAAAATGAGTATTATGCCTTTGGCATCTCATCTTTAATAAGTGAGCTTGAAAATAAAATAAGCCCTGTACAGAATATTTCTTCTCATAATAATCATATTGAAACTGGTTTTTCTGGTTTAAAAAGACCCGAACTCCAGCTCCCTGAATTTGATGGAAAGCCTGAAGACTTTGATAGATTTATAAAAAATTTTGAGGAAATAATGGAAAGAGAAAAGTATAATAAATTTGCTAGGCATTCATGTTTAATGAAACAACTTAAAGGTCCAGCTAAAATTTTAATACAAAAAAGCCCTATAGCAGATATGGATTATGATATGGCCAAAAACTTATTAAAATGTGCATTCAGCAACAAGGCTTTACAACAATATTCAGTTATTGAAAAACTGATAAAACTAAAATTAACTAATAATTTTTATGATTGGGTTAGTGAAGCTAAATTAATAGAAAGTCAAGTAGATAGCTTAAAAATAACTAGTAAGGTGATTTGTCAATACTTTTTGTGGAATAGTTTGCCTGAACAATATCAAACTCAATATATAAACATTACAAATAATACTTATCCAAATTTAGATGAAATTTTAAATAATGCATGTAATTCTATAATAGAATAGGCAAGAGTGGGTTAGTAAATACAAAAACAAATGCAAATACATACACTAATAAAACAACATCACAAGTTGAGAAAAAAAACAGTAGCTTTAGCTACTAACATTGATGTGAATCAAAAACAAAAAACAAACACTGAAACAACAAAAAGGGTGGGTTGTTCCATTTGTCAAACATTACAAACCGCAGATTGTATGGACCATAAATTGTATAGTTGCCCAACTTTCAAAACACCTGAATCCAAATTGCAAAAAATTAAAGAATTGGGAGGTTGTATTAAATGTGGGTACTTAAATCATAAAATTGAAAACTGTAGGTTTAAATTTAATGCGAAATGTAGAAATTGTAATTCATGGCACTCCGCATTTTTATGTATTAAAAAACAAAGTGGACCTAATCCAACTCAAAAACCAAAAAAACAATATAAAATAAAAATAATGGCACAAGCAGAAACATCAACCAATGTTGTTGAACTAAATGTTACTCCTGTAGAAAATCCATCTTCAGAGCAAGTAGAAAATTGTTTGTTATTAAGCTCCTTAAATGTAACAAGCAGTCAAAATATAACACTTCCTACTTTCACCACAACTTGTATAAATAAAAGCAATAACAACCAAGACTTAAGGGTTTTATATGATTCTGGGTCTGAAATAAATTTTATATCTCAAACAGTAGCACAAAAAATTAAATATAAAGTTGTACAGTCTGAAATAATGCTTAATGTAAAGGGTTTCAATGAAAGCAAATATTACAAAACTTCTATTATAGAAATTGATATAAAAATGAATAATAAAAATAACAGTATTGTTGCAGCTGTTGTCCCTTCAATACAAACCAGAGTGAATATACCTTCCCCTCAAATTGTAAAAGCATTTGATGAACATAAAATACCTTTAGCTGATAAGCACCTAAGAAATAAAAATAATAGGGAAATCCATATACTATTAGGTGTGAATGGAGCCCACATAATACCAATAAATGCATGTTCATTTGGGTTAACAAACAACAGTTCACTGTTATATTACACTTCTTTAGGAATCTTATTAGCTGGGGACTTAAATAAATTAATAAAAAATTTGCCATATTTGAAGTATATAAAGAAATTTACCGAGCAGGCCGACTTGCTCGCAAAAAATGTCAAAATAGAAAATAAGATGGAATGACTAGAAATGGATTACTCTATCACATCTCTAGCTCAAAATAATAATACTAGCATAGAATTGGATGAAGATCTAGTAAATAAAAATTTAAAAGATTTATTAAATTATGATAGTTTTGAATGTCCTAAAAAATTCTCAGAGTTAGATATGGAACTTATAAAATACTTAATTACAAATACACATGTAGATATGGAGACAGGTCGATTGATAATGCCTTGTTTATGGAATAATAAATTAATAAAATTTTTGCCAAATAATTTTTATTTGGCTAATTCTGTATTGAAATCAATACTAAAAAAAATATAAAAAAGAGCCTCTTAAATTAGAAGCGTACGATAATGTCATATTTGACCAACTTAACCAAGGTATCATTCAACCTGTTGAAATAAATACAGTAAAAAATAATAATAAAGTTTCATTTTTAGCTCATAATGCAGTTTTTAGAGATCATGTAGAAACGACAAAATGCCGAATTGTATATTTGTCGAACCTATGTGATAAAACTCAACCAACTAATTTATCACATAATAATGTTAGCTTGCCAGGACCTAATTTAAATAATAGATTGGATATTGCATTAACACTACTAAGGTTTAATAAGTTTCTGTTGGTATTCGACTTGGAGAGAGCCTATCACCAGATTAAATTGCCTTGGGAGGATACAGAAAAATTCCATTTTTTGTGGTTCAAAAATATAAAAGAAAATGATTTTAGTGTCATTTCTTATAAATTAATGCGACTTCCGTTTGGTATTAGATGTAGCCCTTCCATTCTCATGGTAGCACTTTACATAATATTAATATTGCATGTTCATACTTGTGATGAGTTTGAATATGAACTTAGGAAGATTTTGTATAACCTGTCTTATATGGATAACTTAGGTTATTCTTCATCTTCTGAAAGTGAAATTATTCTTGCTTATCATAGGTCTCATGTAATATTTAACAATTATGGGTTCAATTTGCAACAATTTCATAGTAATTCACCAAAGTTTAAAAATTAAATTATAGTGAGTTAGACAATAATAGTAGTGTGGATGAGCCTATAAATGATCACGTAAAACTATTGGGAATGATGTGGAATACTCATAATGATACCTTATATAATAAAAATAATGAAATGGACCCCAAAGCAAACACTTTGAGATCTATTTTATCTACTATAAATGGTCTATTTGACCCACTAAATATTGGGCTTCCTGGGAAGAATAGAGCTAAATTATTTTTACATAAACTGCAAAATAACAAAGATATAACATGGGACACAAAACTAAATAGTAATTTACTAAAAGAATATAAAAATATTT
The DNA here is from genome assembly GCA_015478945.1 of Trachelipus rathkii. Lineage (NCBI taxonomy): Eukaryota > Metazoa > Arthropoda > Malacostraca > Isopoda > Trachelipodidae > Trachelipus > Trachelipus rathkii. The sequence continues at coordinate 7,142 of JABUQX010013857.1, forward strand.
GCTCACAATATAATAAAAGCAAAAAACCTGAATTAAAAAGATTTATTGGGGATTATGCTTCTTCATATAATATTATAGCATTTACTGATGCTAGTAAAGACATTTATGGTAGTGTCTTATACTTACAAAATACAGATAATAGTGAGCTGCATTTTTTATGTGCAAAAAATAAATTAATTTCAAACAAAAATACTAATAGATCTATTCCAGTTTTGGAGCTATTTGCTGTAAAATTTGGAGTTCAGTGTCTAATAGAAATGCTTGACAATTTAACTAACACTTTCACACCTTTAAAAATAAATGAATTACATTTATATACTGATTCAATGGTAACATTGAATTGGATTATAAATAAAGTTCAGAAATTAAACAAAATAGAAAGAAAAGGGACCATTATAAATAATCAGCTGAATTTTATTGAAACTGCATGTGAAAAACACCCGATAACTTTTCATCATTGTGAAGGATCTCAGAATCCTAGTGATTATGTTACTCGATGTGTTTCATATAAGGTTTTATTAAAAAATTCACTTTATTTAAATGGACCTATATTAAACAACAATAATGAAAGGTTAAAAGTCACTGTTCCAAATCCCTTATATAATAATAGTACAGATTTTAATATTTATAATATTCAAACTTTTTCTTTTGTACCCTTATTTAAATTAGATAGGTTTTCTTCTTTGAATAAACTATTTAAGGTTTCACACTATGTAAGAAAATTTATTCACATTTAAAGCTAAAGTACATGAGAAAAACCCCACTTTGTTTTCCAATTGTGACCCTAATGCAATATGCTCATATGAAGAAAGTTGTAATGTCATTTTTAGGCAATATCAACTAGAAAATTTTTCAGAAACATATCAGTATTTAATAAACCCAAAAAAGAATAAAGAAACAAATTTGGTCACACAACTCAATCTTTTTCTTGATAAAAACAATATAATTAGAGTAAAGAGTAAATTTGCAAACTTAGATGCTGATTTTAATTAAAAAAATCCAATTTTGCTGCATAAAAATCACTCTTTAACAGACATAATAATTAAAGAATTACATGTAAAAATGAAACATGCAGGTGTCTATAAACTTTTAGCTATAATAAGAAAGGAGTTTTATATTCCAACAGCATATTCAGTAGTTAAGAAAAATATAAAAAACTGCATAAAATGTAAATTAATGTATGGCAGAGCAATAAAAATTAATCAGAACCATTACAAAGATTATAGAATAAATCCATCTCAAATTCCATTTAGAGAAATATTTCTTGACCACATTGGACCTTTTAATATAAAAATAAATAATGTAGTAGAGAAGATTTAACATATTAATTAATAATCTTGCCACATAATACTAGAGCTGTAAACCTGTCTAATGTAAAAATGTAGATATAAATCCTTTATTTCTGCTTTTTCATTTCACTGTGTTTGACGTTGATTCCCACAACTTTATTTTAGTGACCAGGAAGTAAGTATATTAAGTCAGTGCAAATTAAATTAAAAGATTTATTGATGATGAGATTTAAAAATTATTTTAACTCTCCATAAAATATAAAGATTTTAGACGTTTTTCACCATACCTGGTAAAGCTAGTTTTTTAGGAGGTTAGTTGAATCTTTAGTCAAACAGGTGAAAAACATTATCTATAGTGTGGGGACACTAAATATAAAAAGGAAAAAAAAAAACAATTATATATTTGGAATCAGAATTTTCTTTATTAGTTAGGGAAGCAAACATGCTTATAAATAAAAGGCCAGTAGCATTTAAGTCAATATTGAGAAACCCTGAGGTGGATCTAAATATCCCATTTGCAATAACACCGGAGATATTGCTGAAGGGATATGAGGTTCCAGCTTTGGTTGTTTCTTCTCATTTATTTCATGATGGTGTAGATCATTCAGATGATCCTGATTGGTCTCCTTGTGAACCTGATCAGGATCAGTTATATTTGACTTTTCAAAAATACAGAAAAGTGAAATCTAATTTGAATGATTTGTACTATGATGAATTCTTAGCAAACCTACAATATCTTGCCACTAACCAGCAAGATAAATATAAAAAATAAAAAACACACTTCACTGGGAATTGGAGATATTGTTGCTGTCAAAGAAAAATTTACTAAACCATACTTTTATAGCATGGGAACAGTACAAGAAATAAAAAATAATGATTTAGGAGAAACTGTTTCTGTAAAAATTAAAAAACCTAACCAAGAAATTATAACCCGACACACATCAGATATTATATTATTAATAAAAAAACATACCAAATTTCATGAAAATCTGCCAGAAACAGTTTCCACCCCTAATGATAAGAACAATGATGCTGACAGTAGAGTAAAAAGGAAAGCTGCAGTTCAATGTAGAGAGCTACATAAAAAGCTCATAAATCAAGGGCAACTTTAGTATCTCCAGCAGTGGTTATCAAATGGGTATCTGTCTTTCTGTAATAGAGACATTGATTTACATTTGAAATAACAATGTAAAGTGAATTTGTTATCATGTTTGCTTTGCATGCTTTTCAAATGGGTGTCTGTGTCCTTCTGTAATAGAGACATTGATATGCATTTGAAATAACAATGTAAAGTAAAATTTGTTATCAAATTTACTTTGCATACTTTTCAAAATTAAATTCATTTAGAATTTAATTTTGGCCTCCTCCCAGTGTTAAAAAATATACATTGTATAATGTATATTATGTACCTTATACAATGTATATTATTTTATTTTCTTTATATACTATATATATGTATATATATATATATTATTTTTTTTATTTCTTTTTTATTCAAGTGGCCATATTGAAGTGTGAAATTTGATTTTTGAATCCTTATTTGAATAATAAAAATAAATTTTTTAATAAA
>JABUQX010013857.1:17500-20000 GCA_015478945.1 Trachelipus rathkii
ATAATAATAATAATATCATTACTAATATTATTAAATATCTAATAATAATAATAAATAATAATAAATAATAATAATAATCAATAATAATAATAATAATAATAATATAATAATAATAATACTAATAATATAATAATAATTAATAATAAGTAATAATAATAATAATAATACTCATTATTAAATATTATTAAAATAATAATAATAATAATAAGTAATAATAATATATAAATAATAATAATAATACTAATAAATAATAATAATTAAATAATATAATAATAATAATAATATAATAATAATAATAATATAATAATAATATAATAATACTAATATAATAATCAATAATAATTAATACATAAAATAATAAAATAATAATATAAATATAATAATAATAATAATAATAATAATAATAATAATAATAATAATAGATAATAATAATAATAATATAATAATAATAATGAATAATAATATTTCATAATACTATAAAATATTAATCATAATCGTAGTTAATAGTAATAATAATAAATAATATATAATAATAATAATAATAATAATAATATAATAATCAAATAATAATAATAATAATAATATATATAATAATAATAATAATTAATAATAATAATATATAATATAATTATAATATAATAATAATATAATAATAATAATAAATAATAATGAATAATTTAATAAAATAATAATAATAATAATAATAATAATAATAATAATAATAATAATAATAATAATAATAATAATAATAATAATAATAATAATAATAATAATAATAATAATAATAATTAATCAATAATAATATAATAAAAATAATAATAATAATAATAATAATAATAATAGATAATAATTTAGTATGTGAGATTTACAAGCTTTTTCCAATTCCTAAAGTATCAACCGCTTCATGATTGATTTTTTTAAGGACTATTCTAGATATAAATGAACAACAGCCTTTCTGAACTTTTAATCTAATATTTCGCCTGGCCTCTTCAGGCATCATCGGAGACGAGTTCAATACTAATTTAACAATTGATGAAAAAAAATAAATGTTATTTAAATATAACAAAATAAATGTTATTTAAATATAAATGTGAAGTAACAAATTAAAGTTTTATAACTAACGTAAATCTAAAATCCTTAAATAATAAATATATCAAAAGAGAGATTTTATCTAGCCAAACCTAAAAAATGTTCAAAAAATTCATCACATTTCATTATATATGATGTTGATAAATTGGCTTGTGCTTTTTTATTAAGAGAGACTCAGCCAGCCTCAATTCAAAGAAATTTCCTGCTCGGTGTAGAATGTCAAAATTAGAAATATCGAGATTGGGTTTGAGAGTTCCATGTTCGTTTTTCAAGTGTTCAAAGATCTTACTGGGCCTGTATCTATGTTGTGAGACACGGAGTTTGAGAGAATTAGTAGTATACCCGATGTAAGAGGCATTACAGCCATCTTTATTACAGTGAAATTGGTATACCACATGATTCACATTCTCCTTAGTCCCACTAGCTCTTTCAGAAAACATAGAAGAAAGTTTCAATGGCTTGTAGTAACATCTAAGTTTTATTTCTTTAGTGTTAGATTTGGACTTGATGTGGTATTGAATTATTTTCTTTAACCTGGTATTTTCATAATTAAATCTATCTATAGTTTGGGATCTGAAAAAGAATGTCAAGCTATCCCTATTATCTTCTGCTTTTTCTTCGACAATTTTCTTATTTATAAAAGTTTTAATGATTTTATCTAGTAGATATTGGGGAAAGTTATTATTAGCAAGATTCTGTTTAATTCTTGAGAGCTCTGCGTCAAAAAGTTTCCAGTCAGAGCAAATGCGGTAAGCTCTATGCAGTAAAGTTTTAATTAGGGCGATTTTGTAAGTAAGGGTAAATGTGAACTGAAATTTAGTAATCGGCCTTGTCAGTAGGGTTTGACGGTAAATACTTTGTGGTGAGGGCTTCCCACTTGGATCAAAGATGTTAACGTCTAAGAAATGGAAGGAATTATTTTCAGATTTTTCAAAAGTAAAATTTAGGACACTTAAATTTTGGAGTTCATCAATAAAGAGCTTAACATCTTCATCACGTTTGAAGACCACGAAGGTGTCATCAACATATCGTATATATAGTCTGGGATTGAAAGAATTATTTTTGCTTAATATTAAGTTTTCAATATGCGACATGTAGAAGTCAGCGAACGTTGGTCCAAGTGGGGAACCCATGGAAACACCATCCACCTGTATATATGTTTTTTCCATGTATACCAATTTCACTGTAATAAAGATGGCTGTAATGCCTCTTACATCGGGTATACTACTAATTCTCTCAAACTCCGTGTCTCACAACATAGATACAGGCCCAGTAAGATCTTTGAACACTTGAAAAACGAACATGGAACTCTCAAACCCAATCTCGATATTTCTAATTTTGACATTCTACACCGAGCAGGAAATTTCTTTGAATTGAGGCTGGCTGAGTCTCTCTTAATAAAAAAGCACAA
>JABUQX010013857.1:25000-37500 GCA_015478945.1 Trachelipus rathkii
CTCACCTTATTTCTGGTATGGCTAAGGGTCAGGTATTGACAGTTTAAGTTATATCTCGTTTCAGTAGTGTTTGTATGTATCATCATGTTGTTTTCCCAATCAAACGCTCTTTAAAGAATGTCGCCTTGTTTCTGTCTCAAATGTTTACTCTCTTTAAACGACTCCAGACTTAACAACTATGATTATTTTTGACAAATCTCTGCTGTAATTAGTCTTGACTGTCTTGCCTTCTTCCATTTATGCTATATTTCTTTTAAGGCTAAAATAAACTCTCTCTCTCTCTCTTCTTCTTCATTTATTATTCGTCCTCTCTCTTTCTCTCTCATCTCTCTCTTCTCTCTCTCTCTGTATCTCTCTTCTTCTCTCTCTCTCTCTCTCCTAAATTGGGTGCGTCTCGTCGTGTCTCTTCTCTTTTCTCTTCTATCTATGTGAGGACTGTCCGTTTGTCTTCGCTCTTCCGCCTCTTAGCTATAGTTTCTTTAAGTCTTATATATATAACTCTTCTTCTTCTATGTCTAGATTACTTTGTTCTAGCTCTGGGGGGGGTACCTCCAAATTTGATGATCTATCTGTTTGATATAAGCGGTGGACACTTCTGATATGTCAGTCTAGCCATGTTTGAATTGGTATTTATCGTATTGTGGTCAGATTTGTAGCAAGTGTTTAGGTTTCTGGTGTGCAGGTGCAAATGGTGATCATGCCTCTATCTCCATTGGTAGTTAATGTCTCTTTGTTGGTCTGTTTGGTGGTTGTGGGAGATCCAGCTTGTCGAATCATAGATTGAATAATATGTTGGGGAATATAGGTATTGCTCTTATGGTCTATTCAGTCCTTCTCATCTCTTCGCTCGTCCATCAGTCCTCCTCTCTCTCCTCTCGTCTCGTCTTCCTCTACTCCTCACCTATTATCTCTCTCGTCCTCTCTCCCCTCTCTCTCTCTCTCTCTTGCTCTCACTGACTCTCTTGCTCTCTTCCTTTTGCTATATTTTCTTTAAGTTTAAAATAACGTCTCTCTCTCTTCTCTCTCTCGTCCCCTCTCTCTCTCTTTTTGGGTTTGTTCTTTGTTCTTTTCGTTTTGTACTTTCCCATTTTTTATGTTTTACGCTATAAAAAAATAATATTGAAGAATAAAAAACCAAACGTGGCAGTCTCTTTAGGGAAAAAAAAATTACAGCCTCAAAGTTGTTAAAAATTCTATAAGAATTTCTTATAAAAAAAAAAAAAAGATTTTAAAAAAAATCAAAGGAATATTATACTCTTAAAAAAATAATAATGAAGCAGTGAATTAACGAAAATGATTTTTGTCTCTTAACGGAAAAAAAAGTTACATCCTCTCAAAGATTAAAATTTTCCCAAGCTTTTTTTTAATAAAAAAAATTAGTTTTATCTTCGTGCTCGTTTTAGGCCATCCTAGTTCAGGTTATGATAAAGATTTAATTATACATAGAATTTTTCTCTGTGTAATACCTTCAAACATATCATTACCTGAACAAGAGGCCCTGAAAAAGACCTAACATGGATGGATCAAAAATGATAAGTCTATGGGAGTTTTAATAACTTTTGAGAGGCTGTAACTTTTTTTCCTAAGGAAACCACCTACGTTTGTTTTTTTTTTATTCTTCAGTGATTATATTTTTTAGAGTTAATAATCCTGGTAATTTTGATAAAAATTGCGGGTGAAGTCCCTCTGCGCCTACTTTACCCATTTGTTAAGTAGGCTTATGGCATGGATTCTGGGAGTTTGACAGCTTTAGTGATGAATTGTGGTGCTTGATCATTTCAGGTGTATGTCTAGTTATGGAAATAGGTATTTGGTTTCTTTGGTTAATGTGTTGTTGTGGTGGTTTTTGGCATCAGTATATATTCTATGCTTGTTGGTGTGTTTTGTAGTTTTTTGTTAGTTTTTTGGTCAGTAGTTGGTGCCAATGTTGGAGAGGTGTAAGTTTTAGTGTTGGATGAATCAACTTTGTATATGGTGTTGGATATCTGTTGTTTGTGATGTCAGTGCCGGCGATAGTTCTTAGATGTTCAGATTTCTGTTTGATGATGAAGTTATCTATGTAATTTGTGAATGTGAGATGTGTGTCAAGTGTTACTCCTAAAATTGGAGTTTTTAATATGGGAGGGTATTGCCATGTTGTTTAATGTGATTTGAGGGGGGTGGGGATACCAAATTGTATGATTTGTTTGGTAAAGCGGGCATTCTGTTGTCAGTTAGCCATGTTTGAATTTGGTTGATTTATTGTTGTGTCAGATTTGTAACAGTGTTTAGGTTCTGATGTGCAGTTGCAATGGTGATGTCATCAGAGTAGGTAGTTATGTTTATGTAGTCTATTTGTGGTTGTGGGAGATCAGCTGTGAATAGATTGAATAATGTGGGGGATAGGAATGCTACTTGTGGTACTCCATTTTTTATGATTACTGTATGAGATTTTTTGTTGCTAGTTTGAATTTGAGATGTTCTTCCTGATAGGAAGTTAGAAATCCATTTCTTCAGGTTTGTAGGGATATTTGATGGATTTGAGCGGAATTGTGATGGATGGCGACAGTTTAAAGTGCGATTCCTTGGTGAACTGTGCGGAGATGGCGGATTATAGGAGTGAAATTCATTTTCACCTGAACTATATTTAACATTTTTATTATAATTTGTGTTTGGAATGTAGTGCGGATCTAGAAAACATACTTGGGACTCAATATTACCATCGTAATATTGAAGAGAATGCGGAGACGAATTTCTACAAATGCGGTTTTCGGGATTTTGCGGAGCGGTTCTACTCTGATAGGATGGCATATTCTGCACTTTATTAAAAGAATTAGTGCCCTTGGAATATGAGTTTGTCAGATTTTGACAATGAGTGTTCCCTAGGTGTTTGAGATGTTGTCCAGACCTGTTGCTGGTAATTTTTTAAGGAACTTTATGATGTTATCTAAATCAGTTGTGGTTATTTCTATTGTTGAGTCGTGGTTGCATTTTATGTTCTCGAGGGCTTTGATAATTTTCATGTTTTGTGGGTGTGTGGGTTTATATATTTGGTTTGCAAATTTTGTTGCAAGGATGTTTGCATGTTGTTTAGTGGATTGTTTTTTTTTTTTTTTTTTTTTTTTTTTTTTTTTTTTTTTTTTTTTTTTTTTTTTTTTTTTTTAAAATAATAGATTCATGAGTATGAGTTTGGAGGTGATTTGATTTTTCAATATTTTTATTGTTTCCCATATTCTGGTCTTATAGTGGGTTCGGATTTGTTTTGTGAGGCAGGTTTTGTATTGTTATTTTGAAGTGTTTTTTTGTTTAGGTTAGTTATTTTTGAGTGTTTAAAGGGTGTTGTCTGTGTTGAGTTTGTAGTGATTTTGGTTACTTTTTTTTTTTTTATTATTGCATTTTGATTTATTTTTTTTGAGAATTATAAAAGAAATTTGTTTTTTTTTTTTTTTTTATGTATCTACTGGGAATGTATTTGGTTTTTGCGGCTTTTTTGGAATTAGTAATGTGAATGTTTTTATTGCTTTGTAAGTGTTGAGGTGTGTGGATATTAGAGGATGTGTGTGTTTTTTCTATGGGGATTGTTGAATTTTGTAACCAGTAAATTCTTTTTTTGAAATTGAACCAGTATGTCCTTTTTGAAATTTGTGCATGTTTCTTGAGTGGGGTAAATTTTGTTTTTGGTCAATGGTTTTGATGTTTTATTATGTGAAATGAGCAGTGGGTGGTTCGTCGAATTTTAGACATGGTTAGTTAATGGGTTAACCAGTAAAAAAAAAAAAAAAAAAAGGTTTAGGGTAAGGTTAGGTGAGCATAGTGTTAGGTTTGGTGATGTGTAAGTATATTGTTAATTTGTGGAGTGAATTCTGGTGTGGCATTTTGTTGTTTAGAATTTTTTAGTTTGGATATTGACTGAGTTCCTCTAGCAGTCCTGATTCTGGAACATTGTATCATGTTTGGAATGGTTGGGGGTTGAAGTTGCCCTACTATTGAGATTTGGAATGTTTTTTTGTGATGTGATGTTTGGTGTGTAAAGTTTCTAGGATCTGTTGTGATGTGTATGTGGGGACAATGTTATATAGTTATTAAGTTGTGGCTTTTAGTTTATTGTTGTAAAGATTGTATTTGGTGACATTCGAATTTACTGCATTTTTGGTCTATGTGAGGTATTTGGTTTTTGTATATATGTTGTGAAATGTATAATGATAGTTATACAGTGTGAATTTTATGGGGATGTGTGTGTAAGATGCATCAGTAATCTGTTAGAAGTTTGGTTCTGGGGTGGTTTTCAGGTAAGTAGGCTTTTTGAATCAGGGCGGGTGTGTTATTGTGTTGTTTAAAGAAGACTTCTAGGAAGACTTCTATTTCTTTGTTTTGTTGTGTAGTCCGTTTGAGGGTTATTGTGAGTGGAGTCCAAACTTGGCAGATCCAATTGTGTTGTGATGGGGGTAAGTTAGCAAAAGGTTAGCAGTGTTTGTATCCACTGCTGACATCTATTGCAACAGATTGAGTTTCTTCTTACTATTTTCCTGCATATTGGGCACATGTAAGTTATAAGTTTCAGGTCCAGGTCCAGGGTTTGTTTGAGCATATGATTATTTTTAATATTGAAAAGTTTTTATTAAATTTTTATTTACATTTTAATTAAAATCAGCAAATACTTGTAACTTGGGTTGACCTTAAGAAGGTGTGTGTAATTTATTAAAAAACAAAAAACAATTTCAAATTTTTTTTTTAAAGAAACATTTGTGTATTTTCTAAATTTAAATATATTATTATATAATATTATATAACTATATATATATATATATATATATTATAATATATTATTATATATATATTATATATATATATACTATTATATATAATATATAATATATATATATATATATAATATATATATAAATTATATTATTTAAATTTATATATTATATATTATATATATATAATATATATCCACTTTCTCTCCAAGACTGGGTAGGTGACGTAATGATGCACCGGAAACAAAAGTAGTAGATAAATATGACCCAAGTCGAAAGAAACCCAGCCTTATCACCCCTTTATACATTTTAGTGAGAACTCGTCACAGTCAGAAAATCCCACCTAGAGCTTCATGGGACCAACGCGACAGACCCTCACTATGGCTACTCGTCAATGTATGGTTTTCAATCCCTTGGCCCGGGTCTGCCACAAACCAATAACCCCCTCACAAAACCACGCCATTCACGGTCCTATTAGGCTGCACCTTCTTTCTTCTCACGCGGCTTTTGCTGCTAAACCTCACGAATTTTCTCCCTCCAGGCATTCCCTTTCTGACTCAATCTCACTTTTTTCTTCTCTTCGTAAATGAAGACGCTTTCCCCAGCAGGCTCGCTACGCCACTATACATCCGCTTAACCAACCGACTATCATCCAACCTTTCCACATGACCAAACCATCTCAACATACTTTCATTTATTCTCTCACTTACCCCTTTCTTCACACCACACAACTCCTAATACGTTCATTCCTCATTTTAACAATTCTTCTCACCTAAACTGCCCCTAAGATTGCCATTCTGAACACATTTACTTTAGATCTAATACCTCTATTCCAGACCATAGTCCCACTACTATACATTAACACAGGCAACAACATACCCTCATGTAAGACCTTAGCGCACTCAAGACTCGGTCCTTTTACATACATCCACCAAGGATTTAATTGCACCAGCCACCTTCTTGCCATTCACAACTTTCCTACTTTATATATATATATATATATATATATATATATATATATCTATATATATATATAGTATATATATTATAATATATAATATATAATATATATATATATATATAAATCTATTATACTGTATATATAAATTATATATATATATATATATATATATATATATATATATATATATATATATATATATATATATATATAATATATATATAATATATTTTTTTCTCATTTCATTCTCACCTTAGCCAACCATTAACCTCAGTTCGGAAATTGGGAAAGTATTTGTATGGTTTCTGACCAAGTGGTATATATTATTCAAGTACAAGGGTATTGAGGCCCGATAGCAAGCTTCTCATTTTGTTTTCTGCATTTGCATTCCATATGTATCTTTGAAATAAAAAGAATTTAAACGTACTTCTAAATATTTCTGCTTTGTTTTATGTGATTTTTTTAATTATGTTTATATTTCTTTTTCAGGAACTTCTACCCACATGCAAAAGACATATGTTGGCAGTCGACAAGCAAGTCCTGATTGATCATTTTGAAGATTTTGGGTCTGCTTTTTGGAATTCCTTTTTCTGTGTTTTGTCTTTAATATCGGATATCCAGAAGTAGCTAGATTAGTTTTGGAATTTATTGAAAGGTAATTTAGGAATATGTCATTGTCAAATCAAATATATTTGAATAGGGAATGGAGTAATAATTATCTAGTTTTAAATCTTTTTCACTGGCCTTAAATTAAGGGGATCCTTCAATCTTTGGCTGGGGCTGAGCCCCATTTTCACTCCCCCGTAAAAATGGACATAAAAAAATTTCGGAAATTTTCCAGCGATTTTGGACCAATATTAAACACGCAAAACTGGTAGCTTTGTTTGCTTCTCTTAAATACAAGTTTCTGGTGTCATCTTGTGGACTGTAGGTTCTTCTTTCAGGAATTTTCAAATTTTTCAAAATCCATTGTTTTTTGATATTTCATAATCCAAACTTTCCAAAGATTTTTTTGCGAAATGGACTTAAACTTGAAATATTGAATAGATGGCGTCCATTACCTTACAATTAATTACGGTAGGGAACATATTCCGCAATTCTTTAGTTTGTGGCTCAGCGTTGTCCAATATTCAAAAACCCATTTTTTTTTAATTGAAAAAAAAGTGGGGAAAATTTGACATATTTTATTTTCTAACTTCATCCGATTTCACAACACATCAAAAAATTTCAGGGGCTTGTATAGTCGGGCGAGATGCCTCTTTTTTACTTAAATATTAAACTAAAATTTTAAAATAAACTCAATTAGGAAATTTTTGAAAATTTTTGAAAAAGATATTTTTTTTGAAAAAAAATTTGGCGAGATAACGAGCTAAACAAAACCTATTGCATTTAATACAAAGAAATTATCTAAGTAAAACACAAATGCAATCTCGCCCCCACCCGACTAATACAAAGCCCCCGAAAAATCTGTGTGATTCGGACGTCAACCAAAAAGACCCACAACAACACACAAAACAACACCAAAACAGACCAAACCACAGCCCACATCCCACAACAACAAACCAACGCAACAACAAACAACGCCAACACAACACACACACACACAACACAACCCACCACCAACCACAAACCCCCCCCACCACCCACCAAACCAACCACACACACACCCACCACACCCACAAACACACAGCACCCACAACCCACAAAGACAAACACCACAACAAAACACACACAGCACACACACACAACACCCCATCAGATAAGTAGAAAAATAAATGTTAATATTAAACTTTTTCAAATTCAAAAAAAAAATGGGTTTGGAAATTTGATTGGACAACGCTGAGCACAAAAACTAAAAATCGGAAAATTGTTTTTACTACTATGTACCGGTTAATTAGGGACCCCACCTATGCATATTTCAAAATTGTTGTAGTAGTGATAACTTCAAAAATAGGGAGAAGCAATGGAAAATAGGTAAAATGAATTCTATTTTTTAGAAAATTGAAAAATGTCAAAGAATGACTAGGCACAAAAAAAAAAAAAACACCGGGAAAAACAAAAACGTTTTTAAAATATTGACGTTTATTAAATTTAACTTATGGGGAGGATGAAGCTATATGTCTGATAACAGATATCCGTAGGTTTGCCTCTAATAAACTTAGATTACAAACCGATAAAGGTCCCGAGCAAAATATTGAATCATCCCCTTAAAAAAATTCACTGTTAACCAAAATTCCTATATTACTTGAATGTTTTTGCAATTGAAAGTTTATTACTTACAAATCTTATTCATCATTGGAAACACAGTCTCTCTGCCGTTTTGACAATGTATGGGAAAAGTCATAAAATAAATTATTTTATTTTTTAGTTTGCAATTTTTCATATTTTTTCATCTATAAACATTAGCAGCGAGCAATAATTTTATATAAAAGAATACTAATTAGTTTATTTTTTTCAGATGTATTGTTGGCATAAATCCTGGAGGTGGAGAGGAATAAAAGCAGAAAATGTCAGGGCACGTCATCAACAACTTAGCAAATTTGAATGGAGCGGAGAACAATCAATGAAATGAGAAAGGTTCGACGTTCATTAGAAACAACATTTGGAAGATAACATTATGTATTATTATTATTGAACTATATTTGGGGGCAAGTTCTTCTATTTTTCTAATTACGCGGTTAGTTTAATGATTATTCAGTAGGATAATTTTATAAGGGACTAGGGATTAAAAAGTTAGAGATTTTAATTGATTTATCTGCCAATATTTCGCCTGTATACTTTCAGGGCATGCATCACGGTTTTAAGTAAAAACTAAATTTTTTGGATTGCACCTAAATTAATATTTACAAATAATAAATTTCAAAAAATAGAAATATTAAAAAATTTAACGTTAATTGCGAAATTCAAAAAATAATTTCAAAGAATGATAAAAAAAGGCTTACATTATTTTGCAAATATAAGTATTATCAGGGATATATAGGTGTACTTGCAAAACATTCAAACATGTGAAATTTAACGAAATGAATTAGTGCTTGAATGTTTTTCAGGTGCACCTATGTATTCTAGATATTAAAATAATGTAAGCTTTTCATTTTTCTTTGACATTATTTTTTGAACTTTGTCAATTAATGTTAAAATTTTTCTATATTTTCATATTTTGAAATTGATTATTTGTACACATTATTTTAGCAGCATCATAAAAACATCGTTAACCTTGACCATGCGTGAAGTATACAGGCAAAGTATTGGTATAATATTAAATGCCCTAACCTTTTTATTTTAGAATAATAAAAATAAAGCACTATATTTCAGTATCATGGCTTCAGAAATCGTTTATTAATATGTAACATCCGGATAATGACGAGTTCATCCTCGACGTTAAATTTTTAAAATATTTTTATATATTAATTATATGAATTTATTATTATTTTATTATTATATTTATTATATAGAAGCGTGTCGAATGTACTACAAAAAAGGCCAATAATTGAAGTTTCAAAGAAAGGAGGTTTGGGAACTGATATAAGGGAGGGAAAAAAAAAGAATTACTGAAAGGTGCATACGTAGGTGGGAAAAAAAGAGGTAAATGAAACATTTTGGAAGGAGGATGAAATGGTAACTGATTTTACAAGGAGAATTAGGAGTGCGGAAAGGTGAAGAAATTGAGGATAATGGTCGGGAATCTGCTTAGAAAAGTGAATAGGGATGGTTCGCTTTCGTAACTGATTGAAAATCTCAGAATGTGAGGGAGTGTGGGAAAAGACACCACCTTACAATACCTGTAAAAATATTAACAGTTTAATTGAAGAGTAATAGGGGAAATGTGTGGGGGTCTTGATGGTGCAAGACAGGGGAATAAGTTATTTTTGGGGGATTATGGTATTAGGCAGGAGGAGGTAAATAGGGGTAGACAGTGAGCAAGGAAAAAGGAGAAAGGGACGAAAAAAGAAAGAAAACAAGAACTAGATGAAGAGCAAGAAAGGAAAAGTTACTATTACAGGTTCTGAGCATTTATTTGAATGGAGGGGGCAGTAGGTTACAGGATAGAAATTATAACATTCGGGAAAGGCAACAGATGGTGAATTGAATTAAGATTTGAAAGTTGGTAATAAAGTGTTATATGGAGGGTATAGCTCCGAGGGAATTTGGGGGGAGAGCAGCTATCAATAGTACCCTTATATAAGGGGAACTGTAGGAATTATAGGGGAATTAGTTTATTAGAGTGTTGTAGGGAAGATATATGCTGGTATTTTAGTCGAAATAGTGAGTCGGGCGACTGAAGGACTGATTGGTGAAGAACAAGGTGCGTTTAGGAGTGGTAGAGGATGTGTGCATCAAATCTTTACATTGAAACAAATGACTGAAAAAATGAGGGAGAAGAAAGAATAAATTGTATTTAGGTTTTAAGGATTTGCAACAGGCGTATGATAGGATTAATAGGGAAGCTTCTATGCGCAGGTGTTTAGTAATATATGTGATTGCGTGGCAAGCTCTGAAGAATCAAAAGTATGCTACTTACGATAGGTGAAGCGTGTATGTGAGAATACATGTTCATCTCAACATGTTTATACATGGTGTCAAAAGTGATTGGTTTAATATTAATAGCGGAATGAGGCAGGGATGTGTTATGTCCCCTTGGTTATTCAATTTGTATATAGATGGGGTTATGAAAGAATTAGACAGGAAATGGTGTTCGAATGATTGAGAATGGAGGTGAGTGGAGGGTGTCCTACCTATTATTTGCGGATGATTTGGTTTTGTGTGATGAATCTGAAGAGAGGTTGAGAGGATTGGTAGAGAGATTTGGCAGGGTTTGAAAGTAAACGTAGATAAGAGTAAGGTTATGGTAATAAGTGAGGACAGTCCTCGGTGTGAAGTTATGTTAGATGGTGAGCAGCTGGAACAAGTGTCTTGAGTTTAAATATTTAGGATATATGTTGGATGAAAACGGAACGGATGATGCAGAGTGTAGTAGGAAAGTTGTGAATGACAGGAAGGTGGCTGGTGCAATTAAATCGGTGGATGCAAAGGAGCTAAGTCTTGAGTGCACTAGGATCTTACGTCGGAATTTATTATAAACTTGGTATCCCTATTCCATTCATTACCTATTAAAAAGTTGCTTTCTTTGTGTTTTGTTTGTTTGAAAATAATAATAATAAAACAATTTTCTAATTTTTTTTTTCATTTTTCATAAAATTGCTTTATATATATATATATATATATATATATATATATATATATATATATATATATATATATATATATATATATATATATATATATATATATATATATATATATTATATATATATATATATACTAATCATAATATATATATATATATATATATATATATAATAATATATAATATATATATATAGTATATATTAATATAATACTATATATATATAATATACTATATATACAAATATATATATATATTAGTATATAACTAAAACTATATATATATATATAACCCTATATATATATATATGATATACTATAATATAGTATAATATTATATATATATATATATATATATAATATATATATAATATATATATATATATATATATATATATATATATATATTTATTTTTATTTTATTTACCATCTCCCATGTAGGACTTTCGCCCTGTCTGTTGGACCAGCATTTTCTTCCTTCTGGCCATGAAACTCTTTATCCTAGAGCACTCTAGAAGAACATTTCTTTGCGCAATGGATTTCTTGAATAGCCAGTCTTGAGGATCTACTACACTCAGTAGCGCGAGTTTCACCCTTTCAGTGGAACTAGATCATCTTCCATAATTGGCAATCGAACCTCGCTTCTTCCAAGAAGCCTCATCCACGAAGATCGTGTTATCTATGCGCATAAGATATCCACCATGCTTGGTCCAAGAGCTTCTTTCAAGCAAACAAAAAGTAAAGGACCGGGTTGCTAGCCCTGTCGCCCTAGAACTATGTGAAGAAAGAAAGTCTTCATATGGTCAGACTGTCTCGAATATTCATTCTTCTTACATATAGACAAATCAATACTCCACTAGATACTGCAGATACTATCTATGCTCTCATTGTTAAATTCGAAATTATGTTTTGTTATTAAATTTGGCGAAAAGAACTAATTTTGATATTTTGCTCCTCCTCAAATGAACCTGAATGAACTTAATTTTGTTAAACTATCAATTTATATATATTTTAAGTGTATCGAAAGAACTTGATTTGAAGTTTTGTTGCTCCTCCACTCATTTATGTAAAAATATTAATTTTTCTTTGATTAAAAATTTTGATCAAAATTTTAAATTTCATAGATATGATAAAATATTTTCTTTCGTTTTATAAATTATTTTTATCTGCTCCAGTGGATTCCTAGCCGCAATACATGTCTTCAACAGTTTCACTCACTCCGACGTAAAACAATGCGCAGATCTCTGGAAAACTTCTGAACTTTTCATCGCTATTCTCTGTTCTTCTCCGATACTTCTCATTCTTCTCTTCCCTGCTGTTGTCAACACGTCCATCTTCGACGACAGTCAGATCATATATATATATATATATATATATATATATATATATATATATATATGATATATATATATTATATATATATATGTATATATGAACGATACTTAATATATATATATAATTGTATAGTATATATATATATATATATATATAGTTATCGTATATATGAATATATGAGTAGTTATATATATTATATACTATATTATATATATAGGTGTAAGATATACGATAGGTTATATATAGTATATAATAGTATATATATATATAGTATATATGTGTAT
>JABUQX010013857.1:42500-52500 GCA_015478945.1 Trachelipus rathkii
TACTCAAAGGGAAATACTATAGAAAGGATTGAATAGTAACCAGAGAGAGACCTATTGGAAACTGTCTGAAGGAAAGTTATATTTTTATATATATATTGAGGAATTGTTATATGACATTGAGAACGACTTTCGGCTGGATTCAGAAACTAATATTTATTGAAAAGGATTTACTTTCTAAAAGTAAAGGGCTGCTGATAATCTGTGAAGTCAATCTTGAGACTTAGAAGCATTCTGCAATTCAAAAGACTTTGTGATTGTTCACCGAACTTTGTGTCTGAAGTGAAAGACTACATTGTGAAATCTTACCCTAGACAATTTGACCAATTTTATTTTGTGTTTTTGAATAAACGAATACCGGGAATTGTCACGTTATTTATTGACAAAATCCCCATCTTGTGACATATATATATATATATATATATATTAAATATTATATATATATATATATATATATATATATATATATATATATATATATATATATATATATATATATATATATATATATATATATATATATATATATACTATATATAAGTATATAAATATTAAATTAAAAATTAAAAATTTATATATATAGTATATATAATAATATAATATATATATATATATTATATATTATATATATATAATATTAATTATAATATATATAGTATATATATACTATATTATATATATATATATATATATATATATATATATATATATATAGTTATTATTATCATCTTCCTCTTATTCACAGATTTGGATGCGGTGCGTAGTACTCACTGCATCAGAAAAGTAGTAAAAGAACATGAAGCCAGTCGAAAAAGAAAGACCCCCTGTACCAACCCTTTTATAACCGCACATAGTCAGAACCTCGTCGCAATCTGAAAAATCCACATTGAGGTTTTTCACAAGACTGCGACGGACCATCACTGTGGCATCTCTTCAATGTTTGGTTCATCCCCTGGGCGAAACCCACAACAATACACCACCACATTCCTCTCCTTCAGGCATTTCTATGTTCTTTACCGACTCAATCGCACTTTTTGCCTTCCGGTTTCCCAGCTAACCACCGAGTCAATCATTCATTCGTCCTTTCCATATGACCCAACCATCTCAATTCTCTCGTTTACGCCTTTCTTCACGTCACACAAACTCCATTAATGCGATCATTTCCTAATTTTAAATCATTCTTCTCAACCTAACACGCCCCTGAGATTGTCCATCCTTGAACACTTTGTACCTTAGATTTATATCTCTTATTACATACCATATTTCACTACTATACCATTAATACAGGTAACAACATATACTCATGTAAAACCCAGCGCACTCAAGACTTAGTCGTTTCACATCCACCAAGGATTTAATTGCACCTGTCACCTCCTACCATTTCCAAAAACTTTCTGCTACTTTTTGACCTTCATCCGTTCCTCTTTCGATCCAATTATATCCTAATATTTAAACTCAGATGCTTTTTCCAGTGCTCATCATCTAATATGACGACTTTACACCTTGGAGTCCTCCTCACTCACTTCCCATAACTTTACCTTATCTACATTTACTTTCAAAATTCTCCCCTTTAAACACCCTCCAAAACCCCTCTAAAATCCCTCTCCAAACTCTCTTTTAGATCAACCATGACAAAAACCAAAATTCATCTGTATAAAAAATAAGAAGGGTACCCTCCTCTCCTTCTATTTTCCCATTATTTCTAGAACCACTCAAGCACTAATTCCTTTGATAACCCCAACCTCATAGTACAAATTAAATAAAGAAGGAAGACTAACCACATCCCTGCCTAAATCTGCTACTAATATGAACCCTGCTCAGGTACATCTCTTTAAAAATCACATAGTGGTACACGTTGGTCAAATTTTTCACGGCTTACTTAACTCTTATTTAAAACTTATTTTGATAAACTAGTTATTGTTTGATTATATTTGATGCATAAATCTTCAAAGGGATGACTGAGACCAAACTTTCATGCAAACAAAATTTTTTTAAAACCTTTTATAAAACACGAAATGTTACTTTTTTTTGAAAGAAACCCCCCAAAAACACCATATTTTTGAATATAATATTAAAAAAAACAACCAAAATCTCTATTTTTATTAAAATTTTTATGCAAATAAACAAAAACATGTGTCGAATCAATCGATATTTTTCAATCCACATCGGCCATTTAGACTCTTTGGCTTCAAGAATGAAATGAAGTGACAATCACAATTTTCAATGAGAAAACGGAATGTTATGATCGAGAATTTTAATTCTATGTAACATTTTTTTTTTTGGTATATATATATATATATTATATATATAAATATATATCGGATATATATTAGTATATATATATATATATATATATATATATATATATAAATGGATATTAATAATATATATAATATATATTATATATATAGTATATATATATATATATATATATATATCATATATAGTATTGGATCTTCTCTTACCATGTCGTGAACTCTGAGGTGAACCAATTATCACCTGTCACATTTCTTTCTGAATTGGTGTATAGAGAAATAAGTTCTTCAGTTACAAAACTCGCCTAAAGAAACCCCACGTGGTGGTTTTGTGTGCTTGCCTAAATAAGGCATTGCATTCAACATATAGGAAGATTGGGAGTCACATACCATTATCAGCTTTATGCCATATTTCGCAGGCTATTTTGGCAATGTATACATCCTATAAAGAGACAACTCCCCTGAGCAATAGATGTTCATCTAATGTGTGCAAACTCATAACGGCACATAGTGTAGGTGCAGTTGGTTAAGGGCTTTTGCATAGAAGGACGAGATATGGCACTTTATCTACGAGGACACGTTAAGCTCTTTCGTGGAGCTATCTCAAATCGGGATTTCTAATGCAAAAAATTGAAACATCCTCCTCTCCACATTGCTGCCCTGAAAAAAGGTGCCCAAATTTCACTACTAAAAATTTCCTCGTGGAAACAATGATGTCGGGGAGCACATGTGGTGTTTATGGATAGTGAGTATATATGTCAACTATTAGAGGTAAGATAACACTGTAGTGTTGATGCAGTAGATTGGACAAGGTGTTGCTAATGTGTTAGTTGACAAAACTTGAAAGTTGAAGGAGGGGACACAAGGGGAGTTAACAGAATGAATTAGTTTTCAGATTTTCCGATTTAGGTGTTTCTGATAAGGCAGTCGACACATTTTCATTTGAAGGGATTGCAGGATCAAGCAACCTATGAAGTGACGAGGTACTTGCACAATCTTTATCGTCATCATTCTCGACCATATTTCTAATTTTTCTTACAAATCCATCACTCTCTACAGAGTCATATTCCACGTCATCCTCACTTTCACTGTCTGAGGATTCAAAAAGAGAATTCCTTTCCAAATATGAATTAGACATTATATACGGTATATAGTATCATATATATATATATTATAATATATAATATATATATATATACTATATATTATATAATATATATAATATATATATCGTATAATATATAGTATATATATTACTATATATTAATATATACTATATATATATATTACTGTATAATACTGTAATATATATATACATATATAGTAATGAAGTACGTAATATAATATATTATATACCTATTATATAATAATAGTATATATATATATATATAGATATATTATATATATATATATATATATATGGTTCCATGTATATATTAATAATATATATAATATATAGTAATAGGTATGGCTTGAGTGCACCGGGAAATTTGGCACAGCACCGCATTAGGAGTAAATGCTGACCTAACAGCCATCGCACCGCACTAGAGAAGGCTCACCACGCACCGCAACCTCAAAAAAATTATTTTTTGTCGCGCGCAACCGTCACTAGAATAACACACGGGCCACGCCCGCACCGTTGTCAAAAAATTATTTTTGCCACCGCACAGCCCCGCACCTCTATGTTTCGATGCGCACCTCACTTGGTCCACTGAAAATTATGTACTCCACCGCACCAGCGACCACGTACACGTACGGTGCAACCGGTACGTCTCAAAATGAGCCGCAGCCAACGGCCACTCGCACCGCAACCCGGTTGCTTCAGCCAAACACTATAAACTGCACTACACTAAAAAAAGACATAAAGGGTATCCGTCGGTAAATATTACCACAGGGAAAAAAGCATTAACCGTACAGTACACGTTGGTCATATATACCACAAATAAAAGCATAAACGGAACACGTTGGTAAATTTCTACAGCAGAACTTCTTCACCAACGGAGCCCACAGTGCTAGAGCTTAAGGTGGAAATTGTTATGTGACAGAAATATCTTATACCCCCTAACTCCCCAATTCCTCCAATTTCATACCCATATCTCAAAGACGTAATAGTAATTTTTAAAGAAAGAAGAAGAGAACTAAAAAATTGGCTCTAGGCGTTGGTAAAGTTTTCCCCGGGTACCTGAGGCAGGGTTAAACCAATTAATTTCGACTCTCATTTATCTTACGTATATCTTCAATAGATCGTCCCATGACCTATTTTTGTTTTCACATTTCAGAAGCCACCATCACACCATACTATCACTTCGACCTGCCGCAGAGCTTCTTATTAATGCCTGTCCATAAAGCCATGTTTGCAAATTCATATAATAATCTATAATGCAATTTAATTCTTCTTCTCCTCCTCATTCTCAAATCATTGTTTCAATGTAAAATTTGATCCCACGCATCCTCTACCACTTCTAAATTCACCTTATTTTCACTAATTAGATGTTCCAGTCGCTCCAACGTAAACAGTTTCAAACCAAAATTCACAGCAGATATCCTTGTCCTACAACACTCCAAAAACTAATTCCCCTATATTTCCTACAGTTACTTTTATCCCCTTAATCCATCGGAACTAAACCCTCCATAAATGCTTCTTGCACAAACTTCCAAATTCATTCAATCACCATCTCGCTCCATTCTTGATCATTTCACACCAGTAATTCCATTAATGCCTGCAGATTTACTATTCTTTATTCTTCAACTTTCTCACCCTACCATTACCTCCTCCTTACTAATCACCTCATCCCCCAAAATAACCTATTTATTTTTTGCTCCTTTAAAACCCACACCACACATTCACTATCCAAATTCATATCAACAACCATCTCGCTACCATTCTTGATAATTTCACCATTAATTCCATCTATTGCCTGCAGATTTACCATCTTCAACTTTCTCACCCTACCCATTATCTCCTTCCCTACTAATCACCTCATCCAAAATACCTATTTATTTTTGCTCATAAACCTCACAACTACACAACTCAACTATCCCTTTCTCAACAAACTGCCAATGTTAGTGCCGATTTTCGAAGTGTCCTCCAACATTTTCTCAACAATCCATTTCAGCAGTAACGGAAAACACCTCCCTATTCATTAATTCTCTACTGATTTACTTAAACCATTTTTAACCTTTGCGCGCTGCGCTTCCAGTGAAACCTAATCCCTTTTTAAGATCCACATTCAATCCTTCTTGGCCATAAACTGTTGCATTTACCGCCTAAAGTGATTCCTCGCCTAAGGGTATGCAATTTTCCAGTCTTTCAGTTTTTCCTCCTTATAAGTAATGTCGTCCAAAACATCTTTTTTTTTTTGAGACCAGTCAATCATTTGCTTTTAGCAGTACACGAATTGAGACCTATCCACGCCTGGCGTTGTTTTACTGTTTAACTCGCTTTGAATCACCTGTCTTCATTCCAACTATTCGCCTGGTTGGAGCGGTATTCCCACGTTCCTACTTTCTTGCACATCCATGATATCATATCTTGCACTTCTATACAAAGGTTTCGTCTCGTTTGTGTTCAGATTGCATGGAGTTGTTCATGTTTCATCTTGTTCAAATTCAACTGATTTATTTGCTGGCGCTCTTAAATACTTTTCTATATTAACTTGCTCACTTAACTTCTCACTCTTAATTCTTCCCCTTCCTTGCTTTGCTCTTTCATCTTCCAGCCAATATATATATATAATATATACTATAATATAATATATATATATTATATAGTAGTATATATGAATTTAGTATATATAGTATTATATATACTATATATATATATATATAATAGTGATATAACCGGTATATATATACGTCGTATATATATATATTATATATATATATATAGTATATATTAAATAATTATCTATTATATATAATATATAACTATTAACTATATAATATATATATAGCTATATAATTAAATGTCAAAATACTTATTAGTATAGTATATATGATATATATATGATATAGTATATGATTTATATATATATACGTGCAGTAAACTAATAATTATTTTTTTATAGTATATACCGTATATATAGCTTCATATATATATATATATATATATATAGCATAAAATATAATAAATATATAATGATATATCATATATAGTATATTGATAATAAAGCAATAAAATAAAATAAAAAAATTAAATATTATATATATATATAATATATAATATATATATATATGATATATATAATATATATATAGTATGGTCAGAGTATCTAAAGCTGAAATCATGTAACTCGAGAAGGCGAGCAACTAAACCAAAAAACCAAAACAAATTATATATTGGAATCAGCGGAAAATTTTAAGGAGGGGTTTTTTTTTTAATTTTTTTTTCATTTATTAATCGGAAATATTTTTAAAAATTTTATTATTTTTCCCATTTAGGGGGTCGAGCCGACTGGGGACACGTCGTCCACCGGGAGGCCGAGAGACCCCGACTCCTGCCATCACTTGCGGTTTTACCCTATGGTATTCTTTTAGTTAAAGTAATAGACCAAAGTGTAAAGGGAAGTAAAATTATATGATAACTAAACTAAAGGAAATACCATAGGGTAAGCCGCAAATAGGCAGGAGTGAGGTCTCTCGGCACTCCCGGTGGATGACGTCGCCTCTGTCCCCCGTCAGCTCAAGCCCCCTAAATGGGGAAAATAATTTTTTTTTTTAAATTTCCGACGAATAAATGCAAAAAAAAAATAAATAAATAAAATAAAAATTTCCGCTGATTCCTAATATATAATTTCTTTTGCTGTAGGTGTTGCTTCCACGAGTTACAATGATGCCAGTTTTAGACACTGACATATAACAATATATATATTATAATATTGATAGGATATATATATATATATACTATATATATATATATATATATATATAATACTATATATATATAATTATATATATATATATATATATATATAGTAATATGATTATATATATATATACTTATTATATATAATATATACTATATATTATAAGTACTGATTATAGATAGATAGATAGAATAGATAGATAGATAGATAGATGAGATAGATAGATAGATAGAATAGATAAGATAGATAGATAGATAGATAGATAGATAGATAAATATATAGTATTATATTAACTAATATATATATATATTAATATTATATATATATTAAATACTATATAATAAAATATATAGTATATAGGGTATAGACTACTATAAAGTAGAGAAACTGATAGGACGGATCAAAATATATATATAGTATAGATAGATAGATAGATAGAATAGATAGATAGATAGATAAGTGATTTTTGGGTGTGGGTGTAATCGTGTGAATGTTTGAAACCTATTTGCAGAGCTGGGTCGTTGCGAACCCGATTTCGCCTGATGCGCCTTTGGGGCTATGGCGCACTATGAATTCGTAGGCTCAAAGGTGCAATAAACGCAACATTTTTAAAAGGCGGAGCTAAGTATACGGCGCACAGCCAAATTCTCAGCGCCTATAGCCGCCGCTATGACATGAGGAGGAACAAGAAATTTTTTTTCCCTTTAAAGGTTAGAACTTTAGAAGCATGCTAACTTGTATCTTTCCTAAAAACCAAAGTTGTATATTTTATATATATATATATATATATATATAGTATATATATATATATAGTATAATATATACTATAATATATATATATATATATATATATATATATATATATATTATATATATACTGATATATACATTTATATATATACTTATAAGTATAGTTATATATATAGTATAGTTATTATATAATATATAGTAGTATAATAATTATTAATAGATATATATCAGAAGCTCAGATAGAGTACGGTATACTGTATATATTAAGTATATATATATTATATATATATATATATAGGATATAGTATAATATGTATATATATATATATATATATATATAACTAGCAGGTTGTTTGCTAAAGAACCGGCCAACCAGCAGCAGGATGTGAGGGACGTCCTAAGAAAGTCCATGAAGGAGTGGGAGCCCTCTAAGGCAAGTTGGCCTAGTCCCTTTTCCCCCACCAGCACAGGGAGGTCTTTGTCGACCTATTTATTAAATTTAATACTCCCCTTCCCAGCTCTGCAGCTGTAGAGAGGCTTTTCAGCACAAGCGGGGACATAATAAGGGCCAAGAGGTCCTCTTTAGATGAGGGAAACCTTGAGGAACTTGTATTCCTCAAAGCAAATATGGACCTCCTGGGGGAAAACATGGACCACAAGGATATGGAGGAGGAAGAGGACGTGTAGATATTAGTTGAGGGGGTTTTAATTACAGAAAAATTAGTAAATGTGTTTTTCTTCCTTATAAATAAATGCATGCTTTTGTTATCGCACTAAAGTTTACTTTGTAAATAAATTTAGCGAACACGAGCCGGCAGGCGAAAAGTCGCAGGCGCAAAGACGCATAGCCGCTAGGCACATTGAGGTTGACAAAAATATAGGCGCAAAGGCGCTAGGCACACTAGGTCCGGGGGAATAGGCAAAGGTGCATAGGCGCAGGCGCACTCAAAAAAAATTATAGGCGCGCCCTTCACTGCCTATTTGTTAATGATTATTTCTTTTCAGCAACACTCGGAGCAATGGCAATGGGCTCCATCTTGGGTTTTTCTTCCCCGGTGGGTCCAATTCTTACCAGCAACTCCACAGATATTAGTATGGATCCCCTCACAGACGATCAAAACAGTTGGTTTTCTTCAGTTCCAAGCTTGGGCTCATTAGTAAGTTGTCCACTGGCAGGCTATTGTCTAAATTACTTCGGAAGAAAACCAACAATCATTTTCTCAATTATTCCTGTCTTTATCGGTTGGGTTCTTATAAGTAAGTGGAATTATTTTACAGATTGAGAATTTTGTCTTAGAAATTTTCTTTTATTAAGTTTTCATATATATTTTATAAATATGTAATTACATGACCAAAAAGGACATTACGGTAGCTTATGTAGAATTTGTTATTCTTTTCAAGTGTGTCTTTAGTTTTCCAAGCTAGATATCATACAAGGATATCGCCTAATGCAGTTTTCACTTGTATTTTTATATCTATACTCTTTGAGATTACTAACTAACTGTACAAATTCTCAAAGAATAAAACCATTGTAATTACAATTTCCTTTTTTTTTTAATTAATGGCTACTAGCTTTCGGAGGTCCTATCCATACCTCCATCTATCTGGCATAAAATGAAAAACAGAGAAGATATAATTGACTCAAAAAGGTTGATTATGTTAAACAACATACAAAACCACCTAAATCAGTACTTCTTAAGATTATATTGTTAATAAAATTTGCAATTAGTAAAAAATTTCCTTAATAATAAAAATATTTTTATTTTTAATACAAATTATTTCAAAAAAACTTCTTTTTTTAGGAATTATTTTTTATTAAAAATTTAAATAGTTTTAATATAAATGAAAATTTAGTAATTGATAATTTTATGAAGTCAGAAGTACTGATTTAGGTAGTTTTCTAGATGGCTATAATTCAGTGACTTAGTCAACAATTTTGAGTCATTGACACCCTATCTGTTTTTTATTTTGTCTCTGAAATATTTAGGTCCAGATGTGACCCTCCGCAAAGCGAGCTATTTAATAAAGTTTGTAAATAAGAGTGTCTTTAATTATTTGAAAGATATATGCAATATAATATCTACACGTCTATAATGTTCCTTAAGATTTTGAATGAATAAATATTTACTTTCT
>JABUQX010013857.1:60000-61278 GCA_015478945.1 Trachelipus rathkii
TATATCTAATAATAATAATATATATATATATATATTTTATATATATAATATATATATATATTATGAGACCTGTTGTGTTATATGGAAGAATTTTATCATGTTTGTTCATAAAATTAAAAAAAATAATAAAAAATTAAACACTTGCTAGCCCAATTCAACATGATTGTATTCTGCTGAGTCTAAGGATGAATGAATGGCACCTTATGGAACGCGGTAATGAATGCATAATTTTAGCAGGGACTTCCCTCCCCGTGCCCCACCGACCCGTGAGTGCTGGAAATATAAAATATATCTTCTATTCTTTTAGTAACAATAAGTATATATAAGCATTAGAATTTTTTTAACAAATTGGGAAGCATCTGGCAGTTGACTCAGTTCTTATGAAAGTGCTGAAACTTGTGAGACCTTCTTTGGCTCATTTCCTAAATTTAGATTTTTGAAACTTTCGGTTCAGCTAATGGATCACTTGTGAGACCTTTCTTAGAAGTTTCATGAAACTCTGTGTAGACCTTCTTTGGCTTATAATTGATAATCTCGTCCATAGTTATAAACATGATATTTGGAGCGCATTATTTTCATATAATTAAAAACAAAGTTTACCCACAGATATTAATAAGTACATTATTTCATAACTATCTATTAAAAAAAATATTAAATTAAAAAAAATTCCCTATAACAAACATGGCCATAGATACACCAAAAATGTAACCGATATAAAAGTACCAGATGTTTTCGGTAGCTGGTCACATAAAAATTGATGGGACGATAAGCCGTTACAGTCGGTACTTTTTCCAAAAAGTGTTGGCGATACGGTATCAGTATTAAAAAGTATCGCCCGATACATGTACCGCGGTACTTACCGCGGTACTGCCCATCTCTGTAATATATAATATATTATTATATATATATATCATAATATATATATATTATATATATAATATATATATATATATATATATATATATATATATATATATATTATATATTAATAATATATATTATAGAATATAAATATATTATTTATATATATATATATATGATATATTATATATATATATAATAGATATATATATATTATATATATTATATATTATATATATATCGTATAAGTATAAGTATATATATATATATATATATATATATATATATATATATATATATAATATATATCTATATATTATATATAATTATAAAAATATATATTATATATATATAATATATAGTATATATATAAAATATATATATATATATATATATATATATATATATATAATAAGG
>JABUQX010013858.1:0-5000 GCA_015478945.1 Trachelipus rathkii
AGAGAGAGAGATGAGAGAGAGAGAGAGAGAGGAGAGAAGAGAGAGAAATCCAATTTGTAAATAAAGTGTATTTCCTCTCTGGAAATATAATTAAATAGAATATATTTTGAATTTCACTCCTTAACAAGTAAAGAAATTAAAAAAAAATTTGTGTATTTTTACAACTTTATTATGTATTTTGAACAACTATGTATGTCAGTAAATATTAATTTATCGAGAAAAAGAGAAATTTTTATAATCGACGAATAAAACTACATACGCATGCAGTTTATTAAATTCCTGAACAGTCCAGAAAATGCAGATGACTCATAATATATATATATATATATATATATATATATATATATATATATATATATATATATATATATATATATATATATATATATATATATATATAATATATATATATATAATATATAGTATATATATATATATATACTATAATATATACCGGGTGTTCGTCAAAGAATGTCCCAGTTTCAATGCTTTATTATAACAGCGTAATATACAATATCAACAGCATATCATACATCAAAGTGAAGGTAATTGAACAGAGTTTTC
The DNA here is from genome assembly GCA_015478945.1 of Trachelipus rathkii. Lineage (NCBI taxonomy): Eukaryota > Metazoa > Arthropoda > Malacostraca > Isopoda > Trachelipodidae > Trachelipus > Trachelipus rathkii. The sequence goes on from JABUQX010013858.1 coordinate 565, forward strand.
CTACAGATGTTTAATATATGCCCCCTTCGTTATACGGGACACATCCAGCCGATTAGGGATGCACCGGATCTCCGGCTCCGGCTTGGCCGGAGTTCGGACCTTTTTAAAGATCTCCGGCTCCGGCCGGAGACCACTAGTCTCCGGCTTTCTCTGGCCGGAGACCTATATTTTTAAAAGGTAGTTTTGAAAATAAAAATAGTTATAAACTTATATTTTTAAAAGGTAGTTTTGAAAATAAAAATAGTTATAAACTTATAATTCATTGAAAGTAATAATGAGACATTTAATGAAATAAATTTAATTAGAAGAACTGATTCATACAAAAAGTGTAAAAAAAATATTTAATATTTTTTTGTTGTAGTGATAATATTAAGTCAAACTAATAACTAATATTATAACTATAATAATATATAATAATATGAATAGGCCTATATGACACCATTTACTAAATTGACTAATTATTTTGATAAACAACTTAAAAGGGTTTGATATCCAAAATGAATACCTCTAACAAAAAATACTTTTGATAAATCTAGTTTTAAAAATGCAATACAGAAATAGGTAAATGAAATTGGTTAAAGAACTTTTAAACTATACGCCATATCTGACCGAAAGACTAAAAAATTTTGGTATATATCCTTAATCTTTAAATTATTAAAGAGCTTTTAAGTTTTAACAAACTAACATTTGAAACTATATATATATATATATATATATAATAATATTATATTATTATATAATATATACTACCTATATATATATATATATATATATATATATTATATATATATATATATATATATATATATATATATATATATATATATATATATATATATATATATATATATATATATATATATATATTATAAAATTTTTGTGAGTGTGGGTGTTTTTAAAAGTGCTCCTTAGCTGAATGTTTATCTTTATTTTATTTATCGTTATTATTATGTTGTGCTGTGTATAGTGAAAGTGTATGTGTATTTTATCAAATATTTTGTTTTAATTGAAAGCTTTATTAAATTTTATCTAGTAATTATCATCATTTATTCGTTTCGGCGAGGTCTGCGATTGACGTTTTAAAAGATAAGTCTTAGTTTTAAATTTTTATTTTTTTTATTTTTTTAGTTTTGGGTTTTAACAAATTTTAATATTTTACCCGAGTGTAGTAAAGTTATATAGGTTTAAGTTTTATTTTTTCATTGTACAGTAGCATGTGTTTATTTAATTTTTGTACTTAAATTTTTTAAGTTAGTATTTAGTGTGTGTTAAATTTTTTTTTTATTCCGTTTTCTCCTTTTGTTCTTATTTGTTCTTATTTGCGCGTGTGTGTGTGTCGAGTGTGTGTGTGTGTGAAAGATGGCAGGTTTGCGAGGGCGCGGGCTTTACATTAACTTTCCAACATCCGCGGGCTTAACATCTCCTTTGCCCTCGTGGAATATTACCTCACTAACGTCCATCCTAACCTTTTGCTCTTAGTTGAGCTCAGATGGCTAAGAATTCATCCTCTAACTCGTTTAAAATGTATGCAACTATAACTTATTTCATAATTTCCGTCTGAAGGGTGGAGTGTGTGCCTATGTAAACATTAATACTCCTGTAACACGTCTCGTTAATCTCGAATCTCCTAACTTTTCCGATGTTCTGTGGCTTAAAATTTTCTTCCTTCTACTACAATAAATCTTGTGCCTTTTTTGCCTACTGTTCTTCGTCTAACAGAATCAGATTTCACATCTTCTTTGAATATCTTACTGACTTCTCACGAGACTGTTATATCTCCTCATCCAAATACTGTGGTCCTCTATTTAAAGGGATTTCAATGTACACATACACTGAATTGGTTGGGGTTCGCTCTCATAGCTGATTTAGGTGCGGGAGGAGGCCGAATTCATTTCAGCATTCTTAACGATCTGGAGCAATTAACTAATAAAAGAACCTACACACATTCCGGATCGTCCTACCAATTCTTGAACACACTTGACCTATGTTTTCACCACTAGTCCTTTCTCTCTATAATTCCACTACTCGCTCCTATTGGTAAATTGACCACTACTTGGTATTCTCCTCTCAACTTTAACTTACTTTCTCTCCCCAGCTTCCAATCCCTGCCTATGCGTTTTTTCTGGCACTTTGATCGGCGGTGATTTTGGGGGGCCATTGGCCGTCGCTTCTACGCTAACTATATTGGAATGACTGCTTTGACCCTGATGACGCTCCGCCTCTGCCACATAAGGTGGGAGCTGTAATCGCTGACGGGAGAGCAGGTTCATCTCCTTCTCCTAAATCTTTCCTACTCCTCATAATCCATGCGTTCGAAAATCGTGCCCCCTGTTCCTACCCTGGCATTCAGCGCTAAGACGACGCGCTCTATCGGCGGCGTGGAAATATTCTCGTTCTCTCCCCTATACACTCCTCGCTAATTTCACTCCAGTCAGAAATCCGATTGCAGGGATACTCCTCGAGTGCAAAGCGCGGTTTTCATCCAAACGAAGGTGCGCCTAACCTCCTTGGCTTCTCCTACCTGATAAATTCTTTCTAGGCCTCTTGCCAACAAACAACTCTAACACTCTGTAAAAATCTGCCTTTCCTCCTCTTAATTCGATCTGATGGCTCTGTTGCTACTCTCCAACTGAAAGGCCAATCTCTTCTTCGGCCTCCTTATTTTCCTCTAACTCACCCTGGACCGATTCTGGCATTCCTCCATCCTCCTCCCTTCTCCTCTCAAGGTGTCCTATTCTATTGCCTGTGTTTAGCCATTTGCTCGGCTGCTATGGGCTTTGAAATCTCTGCACGTTAGGAAGGCGGGTGGCATGGATGGGCATTCCTCCCCCGAGTTTTGAGGGAGTGTGCTTCCGAGCTGGCCCCTCCACTCGTTCAACTATATTCTCTATGTCTCAATACTAACACTTTCCCTCAGTGTTGGAAGCACGCACATGTCCAACCGATTCCGAAAAAAGGAAGCCGCTCTGATCCTTCCAACTATCGCCCTATAGCTCTCACCTGTATTCTATCCAAGATCTTTGAAACCCTTCTTAACTCTCACTTCTTAGACATCTGGAATCTCATTTCTCTTCCTTTTCCCGATCGCCCAGTAGCGGCTCTCGCGTTCTCGACGGTTATGGTCGACTATCTCTTCTATCTCTTCACGACTTCTATGCTCTTCTCCACGCACTTCAGGAAACTACTCTGCACACGCACCTTCCGTTCGCTCCACCGGCTCCCGCCGCCTCGCCACCATATCACCAACCAGCATCTCTGAACCCGGGTACTCCGCACACGCGTCACGCACCCTCCCTTCCACACCACGCTACAATCAATCTCGCGTCTTCACACCTCATTCATCATCTCTCTCCGCAATTCACACTTCACGTATACGTCTCCCTCTACTCTCTCCACTCCGCATCACTACTCCCTCGCGACTGCTCTGCTCTGAGCGGCGCACGCACTTCTCTACTTACACTTCCTTCATCGTAAACTACGTCGGCTCGTTCACATCCTACAGCGCGCTCTCTCATGCTCTCACTCCTCATACATCCCTCTACTCCGACTACTCCTTCTCTCCATCTACCTCGCTCTCTTACCACTCGCAACCATCCACAATCACTATCACTCATCACTGACACACAGCACTCGCACAACTAGCACCACACACACTCCTCATCTACTCTCCAACACTCACCATCTACCAACTCCTGTCTCCCTCTTTTACTTCTAGAATTTCCTCTCATCTTAATCTTTACTGATTCTATTCTCGCTGATCTGGATAGAATTTTCCGGTGGGGTCGGAACCTTGTGAAATTCAATTTTTAAAAACTCACTTCTTCACAATCTCCCTCTCTAAGAACACCTTCTAAACTTTCCTATCTCTTTCGACGGTTTCTCTCGTCTCTCCTGTTGACAATTATAACATCCTTGGCCTAAGGGCATGATCCAATAAGATGTGGGACCCCATTTTTAGCCCCACCTGAATGGACATCAAATTCGGAATTATCAGCAGATTTTGACCCTATAAACACCAAATTGCAACTTTTTTTGGCCTCTAAAACGTTGGGTTTCCGGTGTTTTTCTGTGTCCGTAGTCATTTTTTCAAAAATTTTCAAATTTTTCAAAACCCATGTTTTTGACATTTTTGCGTATCAACTTCCAGAATTTTTTTTCGAACATGACCCTTCAAACTTGAAATATGGCATAGATGGGGTCCCTTACCTACAAAATGCACTGATTATTTTTCGATTTTTTGAGTTTTTTGTGCTCAGCGTTGTCCCAATTTTCCAAACCCACTTTTTTCGGTTTTTAAAATGAAAAAATTGCGATAATTTTTTATCTGTTTGGGCGCGAAGTCGATGAAATTTTCAGGGCATATGTAGTCTGGGGAGAGGCACATTTTTTACTTAAATAATTTCTTTGTAATATGCATTAGTTTTGGATTCTTCATG